>JAODAL010049697.1:0-27983 GCA_025379985.1 Phyllomedusa bahiana | reverse complement strand
CTTTTTTTTGTTTGAACATATCATTACCCACAGGATACATCACCAGGCCTTTCCTCATTTTATCAAAGAAAGGTCTGTTATGTGTAAAACTTAAGTAGCTACATTGTATCTCAGGGGTAAAACTTTTGCCTCTAGGCACAAGGGTCCTCGGTTCAAATCCCTCAGGAACGAAACCTTGGATTTTATTTCTCTTTATCAATGCACAAACCTAAATGAGGTTTTTTTTTTAAATTTTATTTGCAATGTTTGACTTATTACTAACTAGTCAAAAGGACAGGAGAAGAGTGACAGCACCCGGGGTTGAACACTCAGTAGCTACCTGAGAAGAGAGGTGATGTCTGAGCATGTGCAACCAGGACTAAGGAGCTCACAGCCCTGGTCGTATCCTCTGGAGATGAGCTGTAAACAATGGATCACTAAAGGAGCAGCTAAAACAAAAACGGTACAGAGTTTTTAATAATGATGAATGGTGAAAATATTTATTATTTAATTTTCAAACTTCCCACGTCAATTTTACTTCGTGGCAAAACCCCTTTAAAGCACAAGGTGTCACGAGAAAACAATCTCTGAATCACATGGATAGGTAAAAGTGTGAAAAAGTTATTCTTACATAAAGTGACACATGCCAGATTTCAAAAATATGGCTGGGTCAGTAAGGCCAAAACTGGCTGGGTCCTTAAGGGGTTAAATTTTTATCTTTCTGAACATGGAGCGAAATGCAGGTGGTAAGCGAGCAAAGAGGGTGTAGGAAAAGGGAGGTAGAGGTACGAGAGAAGGTGCTCCTTCCAGTGCTGGCGACAACACGCAAGCCAGTCGGTTGCGGGACCGTCAGGCCTGTCATTAAATGGTCAGGGCCCTGTAAAATCTCAGTAACGAACAGCGTGCCAATCTGTTTTCAGTGATTAATGCAACCTGCATCCAGCAGTCTTACCTCCTCGTCCGCCCACAAATGTCGTCATCATCATCGTCAGCATCCGTCCAACATGAAGCGAAGGCAGCCCAAACTAGTGTACCCACCACTGTGAATAATCCGTTTTCTGAAGACCTCTTTGATGACAAAATGCTTTTGGGGTCAGAAGGCATTTCAAAAGATCAAGAGGCCAAAGAGGATGATTTTGTCTGCTTTGACGCCCAATCGCTGATGCCATCAGAGGAGGAGAAGAAAGCCGATCAATCGGCAATAATCCCGGGCGGTCGGCACCGCCTTGCAGTGCCTGTTGCTTGTAGCCTCAGTTCCAGGATGCAGAATGTCAGGATGAGGAAGCCACCTGTGTTGATGATGATGATGATGACGATTGCGGATCCAACGTGGTCTTTTCAGCAGAATTTGCTTGCAGAGCGCTTCATAAACGAAAGGAGGAAGATGATGGGGTTTGTCAGTACGGCTCCCGTCTCAAAAGGGAGAGCGTGTCGCAAAGTCCCTGAGTATTATTCCGCCAGCCACGATCAGCGGAAACACCGCTCCTCGCTTATCGCCATCGAAAAGTCTAGGAACTCTCAAGCCTGGGCCTTTTTCGAGCAAGCATCTGATTCAACCAGTGATGTCATATGCCACCTTTGCCATAAACACATCAGTAAAGACAAAAATGTCTAGTCACATGCAGCGAATGCCTGAGTTGAAATGGGGGAAACACTTTGCCAAAAAAGGTCACACCGATGACGGGCTTCCAACCACTGTCACACCCTCTGTCTCCGCCTCCTCCTTCTCCGCCACCACCAAGCGTTCCTCAGCTGCCCATGTCTCTCAGAGTCATGATCAAGGATCAGCCTCCACTTCAGCCTCCACCATCGCGCGGGTACCACCCATCACAACCAGAGACCCATCCTATCCCTTCTCCTTCCACCAGTTTGATGACCTGCATGCCGTACAGGGGCCCCAGTCTAGAAACCCAGCCTTCTGTCTACCAGGTTTGGGAGCAGAAGATACATTTTCTTTAACCGAAACCATCCCAAAGTCAAAAGCCTGAATGTCGGCATTGCCAGGTTTTTTGGCCTTGGAAATGTTGCCTTTCCGTCTGGTGGACACAGATGGGTTCCGCCACGTTATGGCCCTTGCCTGCCCCCCAATACCAGATGCCGAGCAGGCATTTATTTTTCAGAAAAGCTTTCCCTGCCCTGGCCAGCCACGTGTCA
Organism: Phyllomedusa bahiana; assembly: GCA_025379985.1. Lineage (NCBI taxonomy): Eukaryota > Metazoa > Chordata > Amphibia > Anura > Hylidae > Phyllomedusa > Phyllomedusa bahiana. The sequence goes on along the minus strand of JAODAL010049697.1, from coordinate 25,850 downwards.
TCTAAAATTTCAAGCGTGTTGTCTGCATCTGTGTCCGGCAAAGTCCATCTGACCACCGACACATGGACTAGTAAGCATGACTAAGGCCGCAATATCTCTATGACAGCTCACTGGGTGAGCTGGGGGGATGTCTCTGGGGTAACGTTAGCTATCAGGCCCGGCGCCACCCCTCTTCAAAACCACGGGGAGGGTTTGCAGGGTTCTTTCCCTAAAGGGTTTCCTCTGTGGCATCACGTGCCAGAGAAACCAGGCCGTGTTGAAATTAAGCTGTCCCTTTGGGGACCGTCAACACACAGGTCAGGAGGCTGTGGATGGCTCTTTGCAACGAGACCGAGCGCTGCTGGGTGACAAAACCTTGTGCCAGGCAAGGTGGTGTGCGATAACGGTTGAAATCTGCTGGCCGCCCTTAAGATCGGTTTGGCTGGGGCACATCCCTTGCCTGGCACATGTCATGAACCTCGTCGTTCCAGAAATTTTCTAAAGCGTTACCCGTGTCTGGACTGCCTGCTGAGGAAGGCTCGAGGTCTGAGCTCGCACTTCCGCCGTTTGCACCTTGCTTCGTCCCGCCTGGCTGCGTTGCAGGGTCAGCTCGGCCTCCCCGTCAACCTTCTCAAAGTTGAAAGTGGCAACACGCTGAATTCCACCCTCCACATGCTCCAGCGATTGTGGCACACGCAATGCCATTAAGCAGTACGAAGTGACACATGGCCTGACAAGCAGCGGTGCGGACCTCGGGTGTTGAGCCACCGAGAGTGGAGGCAGGTGAAAGAGCCTGCACCATCCTTGCCAGTTTTAAAGAAGCCACCTGGGCAGTGCGGACAATGCCCTTGTCAGCATGAGCATTGTGGTGATCTTAGTTTCTGGAACGATCGTTGGACACTCTGAAACTCAGGGCCCACCAGCGAAGAGGAGGAGACGGACACAGATGCGGGCATGGAGCCTTTCTCTCCGTCGAATCCAGAAGGCCCCACAGCTTCACAATTTTATCGGTCTTCATTAGGCAGTGTTCGGGTCCGGGCTAGTGCCCGGTGGCGCATCACTTCGGTTTCATCATCTCAGGCTAGTCAGGGTTGTGTTGAAGCTGTGCGGAGGCGAGGAGGGGAGGAGGTATTCCTAGACACCGACGTTACCGAGTCCCTCGCCTTGGAAAGAGGTGGCGCGAATTTGAGGCGGAGGAGGAAGATGAGGAAGATCAGTTTGCTAGTGGCCCCTCGACCCAGAGGCTTGGAAATCAAGGCTCCATCTCTCACATGAGTGCTTGGATGCTCCATTTCCTCCAACATGATCCTCGCATTAAGGCCAATCAAACTGAACAACAGTTACTGGGTGGCCACCCTCCCGAAACCCCGGTACAAAGCAAAACTACTTTCCTTCCACCCACCCAAATAGAGAGTAAAATGCAGGAACTGGAGACCGTGCTGATTGATCAACTGGAGACATCTGTTGCATCTGCTTCACGTTCTTCTAATGTCATGGTGGAACAATGTCAGCGACGTGACAGCAGTAGAGTGTCAAGTAGCCGCAGCGGCAGCAGCAGGCATTGTGGCAGAAGCCTAATGGGTGACCTCTGGCAATCCTTTTTTACCACCTCATCAACGCATGTAATGCAGGGCACACAGAGACCAGCTTAAGATCATGGTGCATGACTATCTGCGTCTCAACACCGATATTTTTTGGGTATGTTCCGACCCAAACAACTTCTGGGTATCCAAAATGGATGAATGGCCCGAGCTCGCTGGATCATTTGACTTTCATCAAGATGAATCAGGCATGGATCTCTGATGATGTTGTGGCCCCAATTGCCGAGGTCACCGATTAGTTGCCGGTCTACTTCACATTCCTCTTCCAAAAGAAATGGTTCCTTGAAAACTTTTTTTTAAATGATCATTTCTTACTGCAATTTTTATTCTCAGTTCCCAAAAGTTCATTTTGCTGGTTTTGCGGTGAGGAGACTGTAAAAGACACCAAGGTTTCACGAAAAAAACGTATTCCATTTACTCACTTCATCTTTAGAATTTTTCGCATTGTCATTGGTTTTGCGGTCATGGTGCTGTGAGATACAGCTATAATCATGGTCCTTTGGAACAGAAATGTGGCTTCTAAGTGGCATTTCTCCCTCACAATTTTTAACAGTGGCTGAGAAGTCATATTTATAATTTTTTGGGTCATGCTGCAATACTACAGGTTCTATTCTAAAATATGTGGTTTCTAACAGACATTTGTTCTTCAAAATTGTCAAGAGTGGCTCAAGGGCCATGTTTTGAATTTTTGAGGGCATGTTGCTGTGAAATGCAACTATACTACAGGTCCTATTCTAAAAAATGTGATTTCTAACAGACATTTGTTCTTCACAATTGTCAAGAGTGGCTCAAGGGTGATGTTTTGAAATTTATGGGGCATGGTACTGTCAAAAACAGGAATAGGTAGGACACTGTTAATGGACACATATTGCAAAATGACTTGTTTTTGCAAGATCTTTAACATAGCTAGAAATCCCTGTAGTGAGACAACCTATTTAATACAATTAAAAAAAAGAGAAACAAAGACATGGTGGGATTCCACCCTTTAAAAAATGGTGTTGAAAGACTCCTTTTTCTGCACTTTTTAATCTTTTGGTCAAAACAGGTTTAAGGGTCATGCTGCGTTCCAGGACAGGGATAGTCAATGTTCAAGTAAAATGATGGTTCAAATAAACTGCCTTTTGCACTTTTTTAATGTGTGGGTCATGCAGGCTTAAGGGTCATGCTGTGGTACAAGACAGGGATAGTGAATAGCCTGTGAGTTTTTTCTGTGACTCTTGTTGCCTAATTGTGTTGCCTAAGATGTAGCACGTATCCATTTTAATGTTGTGGATGTTAATTCCAGCGTCTCCAGCCCTGTTTGGGTGTAAGAATGAAGGTGTTGTTCCTCTCCCATAGACTTTAATGGTCATCGCCGATTATCTATTATCGGATATCGGCATGATAATTGACGATATCGACTATCGATCCGATGACGATAGTTGACGCCATCGCTCATCACTAGTCAATACTGATGCTTAGAATGCTGGTTGCTGTTTGTCTTTTATTCTGATATTGATGTTTTATTTAGATGATATTTATATTGCTTGTGGGAAGATTCACGTGTAACGTCATGTGATGGTCACATGATCGAATGGTACATATTTAAATAATCCAACTTCCGATATATGTGTATGCCATTACTAAGGAGCTTCGCTCCGAAACGCATCGGCTGTGCTTCGACCTGCGGTGCGTCATGCCTTGATTTTTAATGTTTTGCTAATAAAGTTCTGATACGCTTTTTATACCTCATATGAGTTTCAACGCTGGATTTCTTCCATTTGTATTTGCTGAAGTTTTCTTGAGGTTGCCTTTCCTCTAACCGGGCGTGAAACTGCATCATTAACCCCAGGTGAGCTGACTACTACCCTTATTGTTGCATATGTGTAGCCTATGGTTCACCTATTAGCCAGAGTGGAAAGCAGCTTAAAAGGGCAGCTTTTATTTTGGATAACTCAAGATCTTCCTCCTAGAGGTAACTTTCCCATGTTAGGAGGACCTCCACCGAAGAGGAACAGCCTTATAGATTCAAATGTGTAGGTTGCAATACTGCAGCCACTTCAAACACCTTCAGAGGTAGATGGGTAAAGCATTCAAGAAGCCACATAATGAACAAACGACTCTGGTATCAGAAGAGATAGGTGCTGAATCTTAAAAACAAGGTGATTTAGTGTAGATTGTTTAATACCATCAAAATAGTCAAGTATATAGAAATGCTAATTTTACCAGCTGTGCAGAAAGGCACAGAACTTAATAAGGCAACTAGCAGAAGAATTCTCTCCTTACAAAGGTCTCCTGGACATCATCCAGCTTCTGTCTGGCTCTAACTGCTTATCAGGGTCAAGGGAAAGATGGGTTTTTGGAGTCAGGAAGACCCAAGATTATCTAAAAAGGAGGATCTGAATTGGTAGTAGGGTGTACATCGGCAATATTTAACCTATTTCCACGCATTGCTATATACCTATTAGAGATGGGCGAATTGATTCTAACAAAGTGGAATTAGTTTAGAATTTCAGGAAAACTTCGGTTCTGAACGAAGTAGACGTTTGGGGTACTTCGTGTGAATGAAGCGTGCTTTTGATTGATAAAATGGCTGCGAGCACATGGCGTTACATGGGGCAAAGAACTCTGGGAGGAAGAAGGGCACAGCCTGCATGACATGTGCAAGATTGAAGCCAATCAGAGACCGGCGGGATTCTGTGACGTCACTGCACTATATAAGTCCGGGCTCGACGCTGGGAGCTCATACCGCTCTCACTGTACTGAGTAGGGAAGGTGCTGCTATGGCTGCTTATGATATCTTTTACTAAAGAACTCATTTTTATACAGAGATTTTTGGGGGTGTCACAGCTTGTCTCAGAGACTGCTTCTCTTACGTTCTAATTCTGATTTTGTGGGGTATTGGAACTCAAGTCCAGTGTGCGTCCAATGCAGCTGCATATACATTTTAATGCTATCTGCATACAGCACATTGAATATCCAAGGGTTATCTAAGCCTGTTCTTGTTGTATTCATTTAAAGAAACAGCGTTTTTATAATCCAAATATCACTTCATTTTTGGTTGCTCATTTCTTTTGCGCAATTTACATCCAGGGGTTAATTAAGTGTTGTTCTGCTGTTGTGGTCACTAAAAGAAACTTCTTTTTCATCTCCAAAAAAGAAATTTTTCCTGTAGCATAATTCATAAACCGAAGGTTAATTACAAGCTTTTTTGTTGTTGTGTACCGTAAAATACACGCCATTTTAACACGCTACAAAGCTGGTAATTGTTGGCAGTACATTTCTTTTGCGCAATTTACATCCAGAGGTTAATTAAGCGTTGTTCTGCTGTTGTGGTCACTAAAAGAAACGTTCTTTTTCACCGGCAAAAAAACATTTTACCTGCAGCATAATTCAGTAACCTAAGTTAAATATACAAGTTATTTCTGTTTGTTGTGTGACCGAGATAAAATACATGCCATATTTAACACCTACAAGCTGTTAATTTTTGGTGCTCGATTAATTTGCGCAATTTCTACATCCGGGTTAATTAAGCGTTGTTCAGCTGTGTGGTCACTAAAAAAACGTTCTTTTTCACCACCAAAAAGACATTTTTACCCTGTAGCATAATTAAATAACCGAAGGTTAATTACAAGTTTTTACTGTTGTTGTATTACCGTAAAATAACACCGCCCATTTTAAGCACACTACTAAGCTAGGTATTTTGGTTGCTCAATTCTTTTTGTCGCAATTTTACATCCAGGGGTTAATTAAACGTTGTTCTGCAGTTGTATGTCACTAAAAGAACGTTCTTTTTCACTGCCAAAAAAGAAAATTTTGCCTGTAGCATAATTCACAACAAAGAGATTAATTACGAAGTAAGTTTATGCTTTCATTGTATTATGTTACCCGTTAAAAATACAACACGAGCCATTCTTTAACACGCTACAAAGCTGGTAATTTTTGGCTTGATCATTCTCTTATTTGCTGCAATACACTTTAGATCCAGGGAGCTTCTGTGATTAACAGCTTAGTGAGTTCGCTTTGTGGTCACTAAAGAACCGTTCTTTTCACCGCCAAAAAGACATTTTGCCTGTCAGCATAATTCATAACCGTGTTAATTAAGCCAGTTTGCGCGTACTTTTTATATTCATAAAACCACAGTAGTCTTTATTAAAACACACAATCTACAATGTAAATTTTATCTCCTGCCATTTCTGAGCGCATTATATATCCAAAGGGTTACCACAATCTTTGTTAACTGGGGTTTCATTTGGTCTTAAGTCAAAAACAAAGGGTTGTGTATTTATCATATCAAGATATCTTCCTCAAACAGAGACTGTAACATTAAAGAACAAACAGAATGTCAGACAGAGAGTGGTGCAGGCTTCATTCACCAGCGAGTGACATGTGGCACAAACATTCTTGGAGCAGCCCAGGACGCATGCACCGCAAGGGACGTCGCAGCAGGGGGGGGGTCCACTCGTAGGCCACAAACTGCCGGCTGTCAATCCTAGCGGGCATGAGTGTTGACCAGCCACACAAGGGGTTCTTGATTGGTGTACTAGTCATCCCACGTTACTCCCAGATGTACATCATCTGACAACCCCAGCCAAGAGACGTGGGAACGACACGACACAGACCCTTAGTTGGCAAATGGCCCCAGGACGGTCCAGCGGCCCCACCTGTCCTCAACCCCCTCTTGTCCATCCAGTTTTCCCTCCAAGCCAAGATCTACTATTTGGTCTTGGCTCAGCGCCACATAGTAAGCGAGGTGAAAGAAACAATTTGAAGGAGGGCAGTCAGCAGCTACTTGGCAGCGAAGATAAATGGTGTCCAATATCCCCAGCTGTCTTGCAGTAGGGCGCAAGTAATAGATGGTGTGAGAGTAGCATGAGGAGTCATGTTGTGAGGGTCCAGGCCGTCAATGCAGACAAGACAGGGGATGAGGACAGCAGGGAAGATTGAAACACAAATCTGATGATGATTTAGCCGACCAACCACTTGGAGCCTGTGTAAGCAAGGGCTTCCATCAACGCAGGAGAAGAGGGCGTCAGCTTGCCGTCAGCAACGGCGCTGCAAGCAAGGGGTGAAGTGTGTGCGAGATCAGCAGGGTTAGCAGCAGTTGCGCGTCGAGGAGCCAAAACGGCCATGGGGTTAGCAAACCCGCATCGCAGGTCCAATGAAAGTAAGCGCACAGGGGCTCAGCGAGGCAGCGGGCGGCAGTAGTCAGCTACACGGCGGTGTTCAGTTCTTTGCTAAGACACCAGAGGAGCCGAATATGGTGTATAAGTAGAATCTGAGGGCAGAAAGTGAAGCGTGGCCAGGTAGCTAACATTTGGCCCTACTGCGCCTGCATCAACACATGCAGCGTCACCATCCGTGGCCTGGTAGAAAACCGTGGCTCGATGTGGTGGTCCATCCTGGCCGCCACATCAACACAGCATCAGCGCCCAGTGGCGCGCATCCCATTGCAGCTAGTCAAGGGCTCCACCACCTCTGCAAAGGGAGCTGTTATCTCTTGCCATCATCTCCCGGTCCGAGATCTCCTGTCTCCTCGCTACTCATCGGCGCCAGCAGCTCGTTCATCGAGGCGATTGCAAAGAAGACAACAGTATGCGTCCAACCAACCTAAGTGCAGAAGCAAACCTTGCTCCTGTCCAAGTTGTTGTACTGCAGTCCCTCCCTTTCACAAAATGGTGGGACTCTGTGGCACAGTTCCAGAAACTATTTGGCTTGTGCCAGCCGAGATGGAGAGTTCCAAGCTGTAAATTTCTTTTTCCAAAAAGGCAGTACCAGCACTTCATAAATATGAGAACAGAAGGTGGGATCAGTCCCTTGATCTTTAACGGTTTGTTCCCAGAGGTGCACGGCAGCGCGGACGTCTGGAGCTGTAACACGGTCAGGGCCAGTACATGTCCTTACGGCCCACGAGGGTGAATGTGCTTCCTGCCCAGCACACCAACAACCATATACATGAGACGCCGCTTTCTCCTCCACGATTGTCACACTGCGGCCCTGCGCCAATATCCACCTCATCCTCCTCCACCTCCACCATCAACTCAGCATCCACAAGTACTGCTCCATCAACCACGAGGTGTAGGGCACAGCGTTGTCCACCAGCTCTTACACCTGGCTTGCCTCGGCGAAGGAAGACACACAGCCGGAGAGAACGCTCCGCGTTCATGCAGCAAGAAATCTGATTGTGTGCTTCTCCGCGCCAACTGTAAATCCGGAACCATGGTGACGGGACAATGGAGTAACATGGTAGTCCGCACTGCACTGAGGAGGATGAGTCCATGCGCCCTGCATGGCTGCATGTGTTCAATCTGGTTGTGAAAGGTTCCTGAAGTTCTTCCACCAAATCTCATAAGAATTTCTGGAAAATGGCCCAGGAAAACTTGTGCATGCACTTTCATCCATTCCTACCCCGGGAAAGCCAGGAACACCCTCCTCGGTGCAGAGGCAGAACGGCCTCCCCCAACACACTCTGATATGCGATGTTTCCACCCGTTGGAATTCCAGCCTGCACATGTATGACTGACTGAATAGAACAGTAGAAAGTCCATTACCGAATTTTTGATGATCCATGCGACAGGAGTACTCCCTGTGTAACTTTGAATGTCCAGCCCAGTGGGCTGCACATGCGTGACACCTGCCGTAGTTGAGGCCATTCGAGGAGGCGACGCCTATTTGGCAGTCGTCCAGGACTACGGGATGAATAAGTCATCTCCACTGGCTTCATTGTCCTGAAAACAGATGCTGAAAAATTCTTCTGGCAGGGGACTGGAGACGTGTCGACCATCATCTCGCGGCCACATGAGTCTGTTGGGGATGAAATGGAGGAGGAGGATAGGACATTGGAGCAGAAGCATTGTTCTGGTGAAAATGATTGGTATTTTTCTAACCCAGATGTGACAAGAGAGGAAGCAGGAGCAGCTGGAGGAGGTAGATGAGATGAGGAAGACGGGCAAGATGACCCGCAAGCCGCCGTGGCAGTATACAGTGGAGGATTGGAGGCAGGGAGCCCCTCTGAGTCACTTGTACAGATTGCCCCCGCAGCATGCTGATTTCCTGGCTAGTGACAGGCCGGCAGAGGGATGAACTCTGCTCTCCACCCTATTGACCCTCACTACCGTCCAAAATAGGAGCCTTTTTCCAGCTGCTGAGAGTGAGGACAAACTCAAATACTATAGGGAAACCCTCCATAGACAGTTGCCTCTGCCGTATGTGCAATCATCGTCCCGCCTCTGACAGGTCTAGACCTGGGGGGTTTTATTCAGCGCTCACCGTACTACTCGCCGCGTCTGCAGTGGAGGTGGGGGGTAGGAGTAAGTAACCCACTCCATCACAGCAATCCTAAGTCTGTGAGTCACTGATGTAATCAGCTTCCTTCACCCGCCTATGAGAGGGAAGTCTCCAGCGCAGCAGGTACCTGGAGCAGACCCTGAATCAACAGGACGTGGTCTAATTGGACAAGCACTCTGCCGACCCCAGTTAGAAATATCCGCTGGGACTACTGGCAGCCAAACTGGATGTTTGGCCCAGCTAACTTGCCAAGTTTGCGTTGGATAAGCTGTCCTGCCCGGCCAGTATGTGGGCCCATCAGAGTGGGTGTTTCAGTGCGGCGGGGGCATCAATACCCAATGAGAACCACTTGTCGCACTGGAAATGTGGAACGACTGACCTTTGTCAGATTGAAATCAGCGTGGATATGGTCCAGGAGAGTTTCCACACACCAATGCCGTTATGCATCGACTGTCATCTGCCAGACGCCTCACTCAAACTGGTGAGAAAGTGAGTCTGGGTTCAATACGTCCCCCTCAGACACTATTCTGATGCCGCACCCGCCTGATGCCACACATCTGCTGACATTTTCTCCATTTGCCACCACCATACTTTACCCGGGACTGGTAATCCACCCACCTCCACACTCCTGCTAATTGTGCCAACTCTATGACCTCATGCTCTCCGTGTCCCTCCACCACTGTTGTCATGTGCCACTATTGTGGCCTACTCCTGTTTTTGCCACTCCAGAATGTCATTGTGTCCACTCTGTGAAAACCTCATGCTGCTGTGGCTGCCGCCATCACCTCCACACCCTGTCATTTTGCCACTCTCTGACTTCATGCTGCTGCTGCCACCTCCAGAATGTCATTGTGCCAGTGCCTGACCTCATGCTGCTGCTGTGGCTGCTGCCGTGCCCTCCACACTCTGTCATTGTGCCACTGACTGACCTCATGCTGCTGCTGTGGCTGTTTGCCGTGCCCCTCCACACTGTGTCCATAGTGCCACTCTCTGACCTCATGCTGCTGCTGCCGTCACCTCCACACTCTGTCATAGTGCCACTCTGTGGCCTACTACTGGTTTGCCACCTCCAGAAGTCATTGTGCCACTGTCTGACCTCATGCTGCTGCTGTGTCTGCTGCCTGACCAACACACTCCCTGTCCATTGTGCCCACACTGTGGCCTACTCCTGTTTATACCACCTCCAGAATGTTCATTGTGCTACTGTCTGACCTCATGCTGCTGCGTGCTACTGCCATGCCTATCCACTCTGTGTCATTGTGCCACTCTGTGGCCTACTCCTGTTTTTGCCACCTCCAACTATGTCATTGTGTGCCCACTGTCTGACCTCATGCTGCTGCTGTGCTGCTGCCGAGCCCTTCCACACTGTTCATGTGAGCACTCTCTGACCTCATGCAGCTGCTGCCGTCACCTCCAGCTCCTCTGTCATTGTGTCCACTCTGTGGCCTACTACTGTTTGCCACCTCCAGAATGTCATTGTGCAACTGTCTGACCTCATGCTTCTGCCTGTGGGCTGCTGCCGTTCACCTCCACACCCTGTCATTTGTGCCACTTTTCTGTGGCCTACTCCTGTATTTGCCAGCTCCAGAATTCAAAAGGTGCCACTGCCTGACCTCATGTTGCTGCTGTGGCTGCTGCCGTGCCCCTCCACACACTATCTTTGTACCACTGTCTGAACCTCATGCAGCTGTCAGTGGCTGCTGCCGATGCCCACCACACTGTTTCCTTGTGCCCCTGTCTACCTCATGCTGCTCGTGTGGGGCTGTTTCCAGCCCTCCACACTGTGGTGCAATGTGCCACTCTCTGAACCTCGATGCTGCTGCTGCCGTCACCATCCCACTCACTTGATCATTGTGCCACTCTGTGGCCTACTACTGTTTGCCACCTCCAGAATGAGCATTTGTGCCACTGTCTGACCTCATGCTGCTGCTGTGGCTGCTGTCCGTGACGCAACACACTCTTTTCATTGTGCCACTCTGTGGGAGGGGGGGGGCCCCCCCCCTACTCCTGTTTTTGGCCACCTCCAGAATGTCATTGTGCCACTTGTCTGACCTTAAGCTGCTGGCTGTGGCTGCTGCCGTGCCTCCACCTGTGTCATTGTGGCACTCTCTGGACCTCAAGCAGCTGCTGCCGTCACCTCCACTCTCTGTCATTTGTTCCACTCGTGGCCAACTCCTGTTTTTGCCACCTCCACACTCTGTCATGTGCCACTGTCTGACCTCAAGCTGCTTGCTGTGTGCTGCTGCCGTGCCCTCCACACTGTGTCATTGTGCCACTCTCTGACCTCATGTCAGTCTGCTGCCGACACCACCACTCTCTGTCATTGTGCCACTCTGTGTCCTACATACTGTTTAGCCACCTCCAAATGTCTTGAGTTTCCACTGTCTGACCTCAATGCTGCTGCCTGTGGCTGCTGCCGTGCCCTCCACTCTGTGTCAATTGTGACACTCTGTGGCCTACTCCGTTTTTGCCATCTCCAGAATGTCATTGTGCCACAGCCTGACCTCATGCTGCTGCTGGGCTGCTGCCGTGCCTTCGCACACTTGTCATTGTGCACCTCTGGACCTCATGCTGCTGCTGCCGTCACCTCCACTCTCTGTCAATGTGCCACTCTGTGCCTACTACTGTTTTGTCACCTCCAGAATTCATTGTGCCACTGTCCTGACCTCATGCTGCTGGCTGTGGCTTGCTGCCGTCACCTCCGATCTCTGTCATTGTGCCACTCTGTGGCCTACTCCTGTTTTTACCACCTCCAGAATGTCATTGTGCTACTGTCTGACCTTATGCTGCTGCTGTGGCTACTGCCATGCCATCCACTCTGTGTCATTGTGCCACTCTGTGGCCTACTCCTGTTTTTGCCACCTCCAGAATTTCATTGTGCCACTGTCTGACCTCATGCTGCTGCTGTGGCTGCTGCCGTCCTTCCACACTGTGTCATTGACCACTCTCTACCACATGCTGCTGCTGCCAGTAACCTCCACTCTCGTCATTGTGCCACTCTGATGGCCTATACTACTGTTTTGCCACCTCCAGAATGTCATTGTTGCAACTGACCTGACCTCATTCTGGCTGCTGTGGCTGCTGCCTCACCTCCACACCCTGTCCATTGTGCCACTCTGAGGCCTACTCCTGTTTTTGCCAGCTTCCAGAAATTTCATGGTGCCACTGCCTGACCTCATGTTGCCTGCTGTGGCTGCGGCCGTGCCCTCCACAGCTCTATCATTTGTATACTACTGTCTGACCCTCATGCAGCTGCAGTGGCTGCTGCCGTGCCCCTCCACACTGTTGTCCTTGATGCCACTGTCCTGACCTCCAATGCTGCTGCTGTGGCAGTTGCCGTGCCCTCCACACTGTGTCATGTGCCACTCTCTGACCTCAGCTGGCTGCCGCCGTCACCTCCACTCACTGTCATTTTGCCACTCTGTGGCCTAATACTGTGTTGCCACCTCCATAATGTGTCATTGTGCCACTGTCTGACCTCATGCAGCAGCTGTGTTGTCTGCCGTGACCAACACACTCTTCATTTGTCCACTCTGTGGCCAACTCCTGTTTTTGCCACCTCCATAATGTCATTGTTGCCACTGTCTGACCTTATGCTGCCTGCTGTGGCTGCTGCCGTGCCCTCCAACACTTGTCATAGTGGCACTCTCTGACCTCATGCTGCTGCTGCCGTCACCTCCACTCACTGTCATTGTGCCACTCTGTGTCCTACTCCTGTTTATTGCCACCTCCACACCTGTCATTGTGCCAAAAACTGACTGACCTCATGCTGCTGTGTGGCTGCTGCCGTTTCCCTCCACACTGTGTCATTGTGCCACTCTCTGACCTCATGCTGCTGCTGCCGACACCTCCACTCCTCTGTCATAGAGTGCCACTCCTGTGGCCTACTACTGTTTTGCCACCTCCAGAAATGTCATTGTTCCACCAGTCAGACCTCATTCTGCTGCTGTTGCTGCTGCCGTGCCCTCCACTCTGTGTCATTGTGACACTCTGTGGCCTACTCCTTCTCTTTGCATTCTCCAGAATGTCATTGTGCCACTGCCTGACCTCATGCTGCTGCTGTGGCTGCTGCCGTGCCCTCCACACTGTGTCATTGTGCCACTCTCTTACCTCATGCTGCGCTGCCGTCACCCTCCGCTCGCTGTCAATTGTGCCACTCTGTGGCCTACTACTTTTTTTGTCACCTCCAGAAATGTCATTGTGCCACTGTCTGACCTCATGCTGCTGCTGATGTGGCTGCTGCCGTCACCTCCACTCTCTGTCATTGTGCCACTCTGTGGCCTAATACTGTTTTGACACCTCCAGAATGTTATTGTGCCACTGTCTGACCTCATGCTGCTGCTGTGGCTGCTACCGTGCCCTCTACACTGTGTCATTGTGCCACTCTGTGGCCTACTACTGTTTTGCCACCTCCAGAATGTCATTGTGCCACTGTCTGACCTCATGCTGCTGCTGTGGCTGTTGCCGTAACCTACACACTCTGTCATTGTGCCACTCTGTGGCGTACTCCTGTTTTTTGCCACTTCCAGAATGTCATTGTGCCACTCTCTGACCTCATGCTGCTGTGGCTGCTGCCGTCACCTCCACACTCTGTCACTGATGTTGCCACCTGAGCTCTCAGCTTGTTTTTTTTCCAGCTGTCGCTGCCATGACTGTATCAGGCTACATTCCCGCATGAGTTTTTTGGTCAGATTTGCCCTCTTAAGTGCCCAGGGAATTTTATAGTGAAGCGGCAGTCATATGCGTGTCATACTAAAACACAGCATTGTATGAAGACCAAACCAAGCTCCCTCTGCATATTTAAGCATGGCACAACATTCTACAGCACCATGCAGGCTCTGTGCAGCCTGGAAATAGCAGTTTTTTAACGCGATTCGTCCCGTAATTCGGACCGAAACAAATTTTGTAGGAAAATTCAGCGATGTAACCGAATCTAATTTTTGAAAACTTCGTCCATCTCTAATACCTATATATCTCTAATTAAAAAAGCAGCTTTTATTTCTAAATTTTCTCTGAGAAGTTTAACCACTGTTGCCCTACAAAGATAAAAACTACCTAAACACTGAAGGTAAATAAATGAAAGTGTAAATTTGAAAACATCATATTAATTTAAGGGCACAAATATTTAAACTCTCTCTGATGATAAAAAAAAAAAGGGTTAATTGTTCAAACGCACTGCATATACTTGCTGAGCAATATAATTCTGTTTCCCTGGCAGTGCTGGGCATTTTTCTAATTGAAATACACTGAAATGTTGGAACTTTAACGTTAAAGCTGCTCTGATCTTACTTTGACCTTACATTTGGCTCCGCTAAACATATTCATCTGCAACATGTGGAAATTAGTTACTTATCTATAATACTTCTGCATTGATTAAAACACAGGTTTGGCTTTTTTAATATAGTCCATATCATGACATCTGTCTGCCGTACAAAATCACCACACTGTTATATTGAACTTGGCTTAGCCAATAATTTCTATTTGGTACACAGCCAGTGATGAAAAGGGTCAAGGACAATGCGGCAACTTCTTTTATGGGATGTGGTAGAAGATCTTTTTGCAGAGTCTCTAGAATATTCTGCTTTGAGGTCATGAATTGGAGCACATGGATTTTTTATACTGTAAATTTGCCTTGGTTATTATTTTGCATGATTCTGCTAGTTTGTGATTGTGTATCCAAGAAAATGTAATTTTTCTTTAACAGGTTGTCTGCTTAAAAATAAATTATTTTGAAATGGAAACAAGATAGGGATAGGGAAAGAGAAAAAGAAAGTTGTACTTACCTACCAGTTCTATGCCACTGCCGCTACAGAGCTACTTAATAATGTGATCCTCTTCACATCTGGGTTTTTGATCAGACACAGGAGAGACTCAAACTCCATGTACTTAAAATGCAGCAAGAGCCTCTTCAGGGTGGTAGGAAAAGAACACAGAAGTGAAGAGGAGCAAATTCCAGGGAGCTGCGCAGTGGCAAAAGCAGCAAAGGAAAAGATAGGTTGGTTTACCTTTTTTTTTTATTCTTTTTTTGCCTACCCTACACCCATTTCAAAATTATTTTTTCAAGTGAACAACCCTTTTAAATATGTTACATTTTAAATCTACATATAAATTGAGTGCTTTTCTTCACTGTCTTTTTCCTCATTTTTTTAAACTCATTCCCCATTGATATACCTATCTGCTTTCAAAATTCTCTTGCTTGCCCCTAGAAAAAGACAGCTCCACTTTACTGTTAGCTGTAATATATATCCAAATACACTACTCACCTGTTGAATAAAAAGCGAAAAAATTGTCAATTCATTTTTATCATGTAAATATTTAAAAATCTAAATAAATAAGAATTAGCAAAAATCTCATTGTTGCCAGCTTCTTTATTGTAATAATAAAATATTTTACTAGTCAATGTACGTAGATGTTATGTTGGTTTAAATGGATAACCTTTTTCAATTGGACTGCTTTAAAAGTAATCTTGTCTAAAAGGTATCTCAGGATCTCACAGAACCTCTATGATCAGCTCACAGAGGTGGGATCAGTTTTCCATTAAAAAAGAGACAACCCCTTTAAGGTACAGCTGCAGTATATCACTGCGGCATTGTAATCAGAAAAAGTGCTAAATCTTCTGGTCATAAAGTAAAGTAATAAATTATGATTTATTTTAAATGTTAGAAACTTCCTAGTTGCAATTAACAGTAGCAGCAATCACATCTTTTCTGCTGCCTTCCAACTGGGGGAGGGGGGTCTTCAGGAGAAGCACAGATGAACATAAAATTCAAATATGAGCCTGGGAAAACCATATTTAACTATAATAAACTGCTTGTTTAAACATTAAAAAGCTGTGCAAATTCCCAGTGTACGCTGTGTACAGCAGTTATTTTATGGGTCTACTTTGGGAGAGCTGCAGCAGAGGCTGTGTTTATTTTTAATAATCAAACTCTGCCCACATAGAAGTGGTAAGTGCCAATCCAGTTTGTTTATAGCCAGAAAGGGACACCGGAGAACAGTGGGAAATCAAAGGAACTCAGTACAGTATCCCACAAAGAGAATAGGAAACATAAAACAGATTGCAAAAACAATAATGTTGCTGTCATAACAGTAGTCATTAGCAGAAACCTTGAGACAGGTAAAATTTGTTTTTAAAGATATTTTTGTATGTTGATAGCAGGCTATAAAAACTTCCTATTCCACATAGAAACGCATGACCAAACTTCCAAGACAGTTCATAAAGTAATTAAGAATTTAACATCATATTTATATACAGTTTAGTTGTGATGGAAATTGAAG
The DNA here is from genome assembly GCA_025379985.1 of Phyllomedusa bahiana. Lineage (NCBI taxonomy): Eukaryota > Metazoa > Chordata > Amphibia > Anura > Hylidae > Phyllomedusa > Phyllomedusa bahiana. The sequence continues at coordinate 9,726 of JAODAL010049697.1, read as the reverse complement.
ATGGTTTATTTAAACATAAAATTACAAACTATACAAGATCAATATTATGTCACTAACAATTACTAGGAATAAAAAGTGGTGTGCCATCAGAACAATCCATATCCACTTGTCAATTTAAGGCCAGGTTCAGATCTGCATCGGAGGTTCTGTTTGGAGACTACATTGCAGAGGTGGCATCAGATGTGTTACATTGCATACACCAGGCTGCAATGGAGTCCGATGACTTTCCACTGTACTGTCCGTACTTATAAGGCTATGTCTACACTGCAGTGGACAAAAAACGACCAGAAAACCAAATACTAAAAATGTTCATAAAACCGAGTTTTTTGTCCACTGCCTGTTAAAAGCAGCTGAAAAAAATGTGTTTTTTGGCGCGCCTTGCATTTTTTGGTGAGTTTTTTTGAGTGCTTCTTGGAGCGTTTTTTGGAGTGCTTTTTTGCAGACATGCACAGCATTGTAAAAAAAACGAAAAACGCTGAAAAAATTGAAATTTTTCTGTGCAGTGCAGACACAGCCATAGACTCCAATAGTTAATTTTCTGCCCTGCTCAGTCGTTGTTTGCAACATGTTTCAAAAAACGACCAGCAGCAAAAACGAGCAGAAAAAAGACGCTCTGTGGAGACAGCAGGACGTTTTTACTATAGAAGTCTATGGGAGCTGTTTTCAGTCGTTTTTTTCTTCTTTTTTTTTTAAACAAAAACCGCTGAAAAAACTGACATTTTTCTGTGCAGTGGAAACATAGCCTAAGGGAAAACTAGTGCAGCATGCTGCATTATTTCTTTTGTAATTTTTGTCAGGATCTATGACATAGGCTCCAAACGGAACATCGGATGCAGATGTAAACCTAGCCTTAGCTTTTGGATGTTATGTGAGGGACCTCTGCTCAGCTCAGAAACCTCTAGGAGCAGCTGTCACTCTTATGGACTTTGTCCATGTTTGTAGGTGGGTATTCATTTGAATAGCTGCATGTAAAGCCCCTATAGTGGTAATCGCATATGGAAATAAAAACCAATATCTAATGAGTCATTCTTAGGCCCCATCGCAATTATTATTATTATTATTTATTTTAGAGCGTCATTGATTCCAGGGCGCTGTACATTCAAGAGGGTTACAAACATAACATAAGTCAAACAAGTTCAATGCTGACAGTATGTGACAATCAACTGGCACAGAGGGAGAGAGAACCCTGCCCGCGAAGGCTTACAATCTACAAGGATGGGGGAAAGAGACAGAAGGTGGGGGCAGACATGTTTGGGGGAAGGTGTGGTGACAGAAGGGGTACTATAGTTTATAGGCTACCCTGAAGAGATGGGTTTTCAGGTTGCTTTTGAAGCTGGTGAAAGTGGAGGAGAGTCTGATGTATTGGGGCAGTGAGTTCCAGAGTGTGGGGGAACCACGGGAGAAATCTTGGAGACGGTTGTGTGAAGAGCTGATAAGGGGAGAGCAGAGAAGAAGGTCCTGTGAGGAGCGGAGATTGCGTGAGGGGAGGTATCTGGAGATTAGGGCTGAGATGTACGGAGGGGAGAGGTTATGGAGAGCCTTGTAGGTCATGGTTAGCAACTTGAAATGAATTCGCTGGGCAATGGGTAGCCAGTGGCGGGATTGGCAGAGGGGAGAGGCAGGGGAGTAGCGAGGAGAGAGGTGGATAAGACGGGTGGCAGAGTTGATGATGGATTGAAGGGGAGCAAGAGTGCTTAATGGGAGGCCGCAGAGAAGGATGTTGCAGTAGTCTAGGCGGGAGATGACAAGGGCATTGACCAGCATTTTTGTAGTATCAGGGTTAAGGAATGAGCGGATTCGTGAAATATTTTTCAGGTGGAGGCGGCAGGCGGGGTGAGGGCTTGGATGTGTGGTTTGAAGGACAAAGCGGAGTCGAGGGTTATCCCAAGGCAGAGGACTTGTGGGACTGGTGAGAGTGTGGAGCCGTTGACTATAATAGAGAGATCAGGTGGAGGGATGGAGTGGGAGGGTGGAAAGATAATGAATTCCGTTTATCTACATTAAGTTTTAGGAGACGGGAGGAGAAGAAAGAGGATATGGAGGACAGACAATCTGGGATCTTGGACAGTAAAGAGTTGATGTCAGGGCCAGAGATGTAAAGTTGGGTGTCATCAGCATACAGGTGGTATTGAAAGCCGTGTGATGCTATGAGCTGACCCAGGCCAAGAATCACAATTCTGTCTTCTGTGATGTCACAACCCTATAAATAGGCCAGCCATTTTACATTCTGCCACTTGCCACGGTGTCTCTTATGTAGATGGATCTCTCTGAAGCAGCACTAGATTGCACTCTGTGTCAAATATTTCCGATTTTAAAGTTACTGGGGTGAAATACCTTTTAACTACACAGTGTGTGTATGTCATATACACACATGTTCCTAAACCAGCGTTTTTTATTTTGGGATATTGCTCTCTGTGTCAAAGAGTTACTTTTTCACTTATTGTGGTGAACTATCTATGAAATACAGTGTGTGTATTTCTCACATACACACATCTCCATTACAGGCAGGATATTATTTTGGGATATTGTTCTCTGGGCCAAACAGTAAATTTGTGACACTTTACTTTTCTGATGGAGAGCCAGAAGTCATCCCTCTGCTGGATGGTGACTATTCGACTGTCACAACCCAGGCAAATCAACATGCAGCGGGCCATCTGCGCAAGTGACTCTGAGGGACTCCCTGCCTCAATCTCCACTGTATACTACCACGGTGTGTCTGGGTCATCTACCTTGTCTTCCTCATCTCCCTCTACCTCAGGCTCATGTTCCTCCTCTCCTGTCACCTGGGTAGAAAAAACACTCATTTCGCCAGACATTGCTTGTGCTCCAATTTCTTCCTCCTCCACTTCCTCCAGTTCAGCCTCCACCGGACTCATGTGTCCATGAGATGTAGTCGCCACGTCTCCAGTCCCCTGACCAGACAGAGGCATCTGTTCCAGGACATGAAGCAGTGGAATGACGTTATTCATCCCGTAGTCCTGGTAACTGACAAATAACGTGGCCTCCCTAAAGGGCCTCAGCAAACGTCAGATGTCTGGCATGAGCTACCACCGGCTGACATCAAAATTACACAGGGGAGTACTCCTCTCCACTTGGATCATCAAGAAATTTTTAATGGCCTTTCTCTGTTCATAGAGTCGGTCCAACTCTGTAATTCCAATGGGTGGAAACGTCACTTATCAGCCTATGTTGGGCGAGGCCATTCTGCAGCTGCAAGGAGGGTGTGCTTGGCGGTGTAGGAATAGCTGAAGTGCATGCAAAGTTTCCTGGCCATTTTTAGAATGTTCTTGCAGATGGTTGGAAGACTCGATGAACCATTTGACAACCAGATGAAACACGTGTGCTATGTAGGGTGCGTGGCTCAGCCCTCCTCGGCGCAGCACAGACACCATGTTCTTTCCATTGTCTGTCACCATGGTTCCGATTTTCAGTTGTCATGGACAAAACCAGGAATCTATTTAGTCTTTCATGACGTAGAGCATTTCCTCCCTTCTGTGACTTCGTTCGCCCAGGCAAACCAGGTGTAGAACTGAATGACACCGCCGTGCCCTACACATGTGGTATGAGGTTGAGGTGGTGGAAGAGGAGGAGACAGTCATTGGCACAGGATCAGCAGTTTGACAATGTGGAGGAGAAAGTGGCGTCTCTTGTCCAAGTTGCTGGTGTGGCTGGGCAGGATACACATTCACCCAGTGGGCCGTAAAGGACATGTACTGTCCCTGACCATAGTTACAGCTCCATACGTCCGCACTGCCGTGCACTTCGGAAGACACTGACAATCACCTCGGTGAACAACTGCTTGCGCGATAAGTGATGAGGAGCAGGAGCATCTAGACCGGTAGATGATGGGAAAGACACACAGCTCCCTTCAGCAGAGATGGTGGAGCCTTGACTGCCTGAAATGGAAGGTGTGTCACTGGGTGCCAAGGCCACCGTTAGGGCAGTACAACCAGTACTGTCGAACGGGGCTCGGTCAGACTGTGAAGCAAAGGGGGGCCGCCGCCGCTGGCAGGCACCGCCCCTTTGTTTCATGATAATGGTAGAGAGAACAGGCCGCAGGCCTGGGGCTCAGTGCTGTTGAGGGGGAGGGGCCGGCGCTGCTGAGGAGGATGGGGCCGGCGCTGCTGAGGAGGAGGGTCCGGTACTGCTGTGGTGGAGGGGCCTACCCTACTGATGGGGAGGGGCCCAGCACTACTGAGGTGGAGGGGCCTGCTCTGCGAGTCACGCTGCACGCCATAGTAATGGATTTCAAATGACTGTAACTTACTTGTTCTTCAGCACAGCAGCTTGTGACTGAGCAACCGGGCGTACCACTCCCTCCCCCCCCCCCCCCCCGCTTCCTCATGCCGCGGGGGGGACGTTGACAAATTAATTCAGTGAGTCCAACCCCATGGGCAGGCCTCACTGATTCAAATGATCGCATATCCTGCCTGCGGCCTGAGGAAGGAGAAGGGGCCTCCCGGTTGCTCAGTCACAAGCTGCTGTGCCGCGCTGAGAACAAGTAAGTTACAGTCATTTGAAATCCATCACTTTGGCGCGCAGCATGACTCGCAGAGCGGGTCCCTCCACCTCAGTAGCACCAGGATACTTCCCAGTCCTGTGGGGGCCCCTGTATTGTCTGGGGCCCCCATAAGGCTCCTGTATGTTGTGGGGCCCCCATAAGGTCCTTGTATGTTGTGTGGCTCCCATAAGGCCTCTATGTTGTGGGGACCCCATAAACCCCCTGAATGCTGTGGGGGCCCGATTCAAGGCCCCTAAATGTTATGGAGCCTCCATAAGGCCCCTGTATGTTGTGGGGCCCCCATAAGCCCTCTGAATGTTGTGGGGGCCCCAATCAAGACCCCTAAATGTTGTGGGGCCCTGCTCAATGCCCCTGATTATTGTGGGGCCCAGCTCCAGGTCCTGGAGATTTTTGGGGCCCCGCTCCAAGCCCCTTACCAGTCCTGTGGGGCCCCACGCGGCTGGGGGAACTTGAGTGGGGCTGCAAGCTGTGGCTGAGTGGGACCACTCAAGTCTCCTCCATGTGGGGCCCCACTAAAATTCTTCCTCTACTTATGGGGACCCACTATCTACAGTACTTACTTATGGGGGTCCCTATAAAACTAACTAATAGGGCACCAAAAGGGTAATTATTACTATTTGGGGAACTATGGATGGGGAGTTTTTTCATAGAGGTTGTGTCCAGGGGGTACTATGACTCTCAGGTGTTTGTGTTGTGAATTCTGCAGGGACAAGTAGTGTCCAGGGGAAGTCCTTATGGTGGCCTGGACCGGATGGAGAAGAAAACAGAAAGTGAACGACTTATCAGACGACGTCACTTGTGAGTCACAAAATATAACTGTACTGTGTGCACTTGTATCCACTATTATGTATGAAAACTGTCTAGGTGTAAGACTTTCTTTGTTGTCTATAGCACCATTCAGAGCTTGTAGGAACCAATCAGGGCTCACAGCAACCAATCAGAGTGCTCCTTTATATTGCTCTGAAAAAATGTAAGGGGCACTCTGATTGGTTGCTATGAGCAACAAAGAAAGTCTTAGACCTAGACAGTTTTCATACATATCCCCCTATATGGTCACTGTATGGTGGTAATATGGGTGTTATCGTAATGGATTATATTTAGTAACAGTATCATGGCATTATTCTGCATCTTTGGAGTTATGTGGGGATGATTTGGCAGTATTACTTGGTCTTTGTATATTGTGGTTATATTTGTAATATCGGCTTTAGTATGCTGGTTTGGTCAGTAACATTATAATAATATTAGTCACCATGTGTAGTGACATGTGGCAGTATTATTTGGTCTTAGTATATTGTTTGGTTATATTGGTCTGGCTATACTGGTTTGGCCCACAACATTGCAGTAGTATTAGTCACCATACGAAGTGACATGTGGCGGTATTATTCGGTCTTTGTATACTGTTGGGTTATATTGGACTGGGTATACTGGTTTGGTCAGTAGCATAATGGTGACACACGTTGATCATGCAGTGTTATTTGGCCTTTGTATACGTACTCATTACTGCAATATAGATAAACTGTACGTTGTAAAATTCAACAAGAACTAAATCCAAAGACAATGGTGCAATTGCATTATTTTTTCTGAAGTTGGTTGGTAGTGGTTGCTGGGCATGATTGTTAGGGGCGGAGCGATGGGGTTGACAGGAGGTGGGGTTGACAGGGGGCGGGGTTGATGGCCCAGGTGCTTTAGCTGTAGGGGGCCCTGAAATTCCTGATGGCAGCCCTGCTGGGTAATGCTGCTGTTGTTGCGGCAGGATGGACCACCACATCCGAGACACGTTTCTCCCAGGCCACTGTATGGTGATGCAGCATATGTTGACACAGGGCTGTGGTGCCAACATTAAGACCCTGGCCACGCTTCACTTTCTGCCCAAAGATTCTACATATACTCATGTTCGCCTCCTTCGGTGTCTTGGCAGAAAACTGCCACACCGCCGAGTAGGTGATTTTACCACTAATGCTCTGCACCGACTGACTGCTACCGCCACTGCCTCGGTGAGCCCCTGCGCTGCTACTTTCTAGGCCAGAAGGGAATTGCGAAGCGGGTGGTCTATCCCGTGGCCATTTGGCTCCCGACCTCGTACTGCTGCCACTTTGCTGACTCCCGGCCACACTACCAACTTTCTGGCTGTGTTGGTGCCTGACACGCAAGCTGACGCCCTCTTCTCCCGATGATGATGATGAAGCCTTTGCTTCACCCGGCTCCCAAGTGTGATCGGCTACATCGTCATCGATTAGCATTTGCCTGTTACTGCTGTCCTCCTCAACGGTCTAGGTGTAAAGAGCCTGACGGCTCGCAACATAACTTCCAATGCCACTTTCCTCATCACTACTTGCCCACCTAATGCAAGAAGCAGTGGATGTCTGCCCCACCTCTTTGCTGCCCAGTAGTTGCTCACTGTCCTCTAATAGTTCGTCCATGCTGTATAGTGGCGCAGAGCCCACAGCACATAGTAGTTCTTTGGCTGAGGAAACTGAACGGGACAGAGGCAGGTTGAGGACAGGTTAGAGCTCCTGACCTGCTCCCGGGCCATGCCAACTAAGGGTTATGTCTGACAAACCACCGACTCTTGGCTGGGGTTGTCAGATGTCAACTCGGAGGAAGTGGATGACCTAGTCAACCATTCAAGAACCATTGGCTTGGCGGTCAACACACGGCTGCTAGATGACACCGGTATCTCTGGCCTCACCGAGTGATCCCTGCTGTGATATCCCCTTACTGTGCTGCGACCTCTGCCTGCTCCAGGAACATTTGTGCCACTGCCCCTCCCATGTGAAGGGCTGCCACCTCTCTGTCTGACATACTGTTTGACCAAAAATTTACAATAAAACAAACTCTGTTTAATGTAGATGTGTGTATATGACAAATACATATTTCAAAGGTGTTTCACCTTAGAAGTGAAAAAAGTAACTCTTTGGCGCAGAGAACAATTTCCCAAAATAATAACCTGCCTGTAATGGAGTTGTGTGTATATGACAAAAACACAAGCTTTATTTCAAAGAGTTTTTTTAGACAAATAAGTTATAAATGAGTTACTGCCAACACCCTCTCCACTCTTTCAGTGGAAGCTCTTCATGCATCAGCATAAGTGTAAAAGGAGTACGCTCTTTGACGCTATAGTGGGATCTTGGCCCTCTACTTGGTTCCTTCTATCTGGCGCTGACATTACCCTGTAAGGCTGTGTTCCCACTTCAGTTACTTGGTCAGTTTTGACCCTGTAACTGCCCAAGATAAGTGAAGTGTGAAGCGATTCAAAGAGAGGTGCCTGTCATCTGCGTCTCATACTAATTCACAGCATTGTTTCAATACCAAACCATGCTCCCTATGCATATTTCTGCATGGCACAATGTTCTCCAACACCATACAGGCTTTCTGCAGCCAGGAAATAGCTATTTTTTAACGCAATTCTTCGCAAATAAATTCAGAGCGAAACAAATTTTTGGGAAAAAATCGGCAAATCGGCCTAATCGAATTTTTGAGAAATTCGCTCATCTCTAGTCAGGATACCTTCAAAGAAGTGTCCGGAGATATATTTCAGCAGACCATAGAGGTCTATATGTATTTTGAACTACTATTGCTCTATTTCCCATTGGTATATGTTCCGTGTCCCAGTAGAAGACAATATAGGCCCCATTGCAACATAAAAGACATTATAAGGGTGTGGATTACTGATGAACAATTGCTTACATACTTATCCATGAGGAATGGGGGGCAACTACCTACCTAGTAAAAAACTGCACATTGGATAAAAACCAGTTCGCACCATACAGGGAAGATTGCTCAAATGCAAAAATACTGATAATGGCTAAATCAAAAAGTAAAGGTTCAGCAGATTACCTAATATTATATCATACATCCACAGATGTGTTTTGTCTAGCTTTCATTGACTTATCAATGGGGTAGAGCAAACACAATAACAGCCTGTGATAGCCCAATCATAGTTGCTGCATGTCTCCATAAATATCGATTAGTACACAAATACCTGGTTTGTAAAAGTGGCCAAAAAATGGATGCTGTGCCGGAAAAGCACGGGGAGTTAGTGTACTTCATCCGATGGAACAATAGATTTCTTACCACATACATAAGCATAACATAAAATCATCTACTGAGTAACGAATCATACAACCTATTGCAACCTAACCATAATACCTTAGAGATTATCATTATTATTAATATGATCAACTGTTTGGTTTTTGAGCCTATTATTAGAATTTGCAGACTTTAATAGGTTTACTTGTTTACTGTCATAATATAAACAAGTATGTGGAGTACAAAAATTAGATTGTGAAGAAAATCTGTAAGTGTAACACAAAATTACCTACAGTAGTGAGTAAAGGATCATACAAACTAACATACAGGCCTTTGGAGACTGACTTGCCTCATACATACAGTGGGTTGCAAAAGTATTCATACTCCTTAAACTTTTCCTCATTTTTCAACATAACAGCCACAAACTTAAATGTAGTTTATTGATATTTTATGTGATAGAGCAACACAAAGTAGCAAGTATTTGTGAAGTTCAAAGAAGATTATACATGGTTTTCTAATTTTTTGCAAATTAAAAAACTCAAAACTGATGTACATATGTATTCATCCCCCTACAGTGTAACCAATTGTCTTTAGAAGTCACCTAATTAGGAAATAGAGTACATATGTATGTAATTTATTCTTAGTATGACTACAGCTGTTTTGTGAAGGTCTCAGAGGTTTATTAGAGAAAGATTGTGAACAAACAACACCATAAAAACCAAGGAAGACACCAGACAGCTCAGATATAATGTTGTGGCAAAGTGTATAGCAGGGATAGGTTTTGAAACATCTCACAGAGCACTGTTCATTCCATCATCCATAAATTGAAGAAGTAAGGCATAACTGCTAACTTACCAAGACATGGACATCCACCTAAACTTACAACCCAGACAAGGAGAGCACTAATTAGCGAGACGGCCAAGAGGCCCAGGGTCACTCTGGAGGAACTTCAGAGATACACAGCTCAGGTGGGAAAATCTGTTCACAGGACAACTATTAGTTATGTACTCCACAAATCTGGCCTTTATGGAAAAATGGTGGCAAGAAGAAAGCCATTTTTGAAAGCAAACCATAAGAAGTTCCATTTGCAAAAAACTATCTAGTCAGATGAGACCAAAATGTAACTTTTTGGCCTAAATGCCAAACACTATGTGTGGAAGAAAGTCAAACAAACA
>JAODAL010049696.1:0-27983 GCA_025379985.1 Phyllomedusa bahiana | reverse complement strand
CATCCAAGATTTTTTCACCCCGTAAGAGAGGGGGGCCCAAGGGGGGAGGGCCCCAAGGGGGGGATACTGTCACGGACGCCCCTGCGACCTCTGTCTCGGGTCGCAGGCGCGTCCGTGCTGCGGCTCTCAGCGGAGCCCCGTCCCGCACGTCGGGTTCGGGGTCCGCTCTTCTCCCAGTCCCCGCCGGCACCAACTTACCCGGCCGCGCTCCTGCTCAGTCAGTCCCAGTCTCCCGGCGCGTGGCTCCGCCCCTAGGGCGCGCGCGGCCCGGCTGTTTGAAATTTAAAGGGGCAGTGCGCCGGTAATTGGCTATTGCCGGGCACTGCTCCTATTTAGGTCTGGCCCCTTCCTGCCGGCCCTCGCCGGATCCTTAGTGTGTTTACCTCTGGAGAAAGCGTTATAGTCTAGTCTAGTCTTGTCTTGTCTTTCCGTGTACCGTACCCTTGTCTACGTTTATCGACCACGTATCTTGCCGCCTGCCCTGACCGTCTGCCTGTCCACGTTTACGATCCAGAGCCGCCTGTCCTGACCTTCTGCCTGTCCCCGACCACGAGCTTGCCTGACGAATCTGTACTACGTCTACCCTTGGCCGCCACCGCAGGCAAGTCCCGCCAGTGGAACGACCTGGTAGACTCCCGCCGCAGCAAGTCCATCCCGCTTTGCGGCGGGCTCTGGTGAATACCGGGACCTACTTAGATTCCGTTCCCTGGCGTGGGCTTCCACCATCGCCTGCGGTGGTCCAGCGGATCCACTACCCGTCCGTTACAAAGGTATTCTGGTGCCCTAGTTAAACAAGGCATAAAGTGCCCCCCAAATGGAAAATTCAGCCCACTCCATGCCTCCTTGCGCCGCCTTTTCTGCCTGGATAAAGTGGTGTCCTTCGACTACCCATCATCCCGGCCCTGGAAGCAAGGGCTTCATCATCATCGAGAGAGAAGAGAGTGGCAGCTTGCATGTCAGGCAGTGGCACAGCCGGCAAGTCGGTAGTGTGGCCAGAAGTCAGCAGGGTGGCAGCATTGCGAGGTCGGGAGCCAAACGGCCACGATTTAGACCACCTACTTTACAGGTCCCAGAAAGTAGTGGCGCAGGGGCTCACTGAGGCAGCGGTGGTAACAGTCAGTGCGGAGCATTGGTGGTAAAATCACCTACTTGGCGGTGTGGCAGTTTTTTGCCAATACACCAGAGGAGGCGAAAATGGTTATATGTAGAATCTGTGGGCAGGAAGTAAAGTGTGGCCAGGGACCTAACGTTGGCACCACGGCCCTGCGTCAACATATGCAGTGTCACCATACAATGGCCTGGGAGAAATGTGTCTCAGATGTGGTGGTCCATCCTGCTGCAGCAGAAGCACCCAGTGGCAGGCCTCCCATTTCAGGCAGTCAAGGCTCTACCACCTCTGCCGAAGGGAGTTGTCTGTCTTTCCCATCATCTCCCGGTCCAGATGCTCCTGTTCTTGCCACTCATAGCGCCAGCAGTCGTTCATCGAAACAGTTGCCAAGAGACAAGAGTATGCGTCTAGTCATCCTAAGGGGCAAAAGCTGACCGTGCTCCTGTCCAAGTTGGTGGTACTGCAGTCCCTCCCTTTCCAAGTGATGGACTCTGCGCTGTTCAGAGAACTGATGGCTTGTGCCTAGCCAAAGTGGAGAGTCCCAAGCAGTCATTTCTTTTCGAAAAAGGCAGTACCAGCCCTGCACAAATACCCTGTTTCTCCGAAAATAAGACGGTGTTTTATATTAACTTTTGCTCCTAAAGACGAGCTAAGACTTATTTTTAGGGGATGTTTTTTTTCTCGATAAACAAGAATTCACATTTATTGTTGAACAAAACATCAACATGTGTTAATATACTGTAGTGATTTCATCACAAACATCAGCATAAGCAGCCAAACTCTGAATTGCAGAAAAAAAAACACCATGTCTTATTTTCAGGGGTGTCTTATTTTTGGGGAAACTAGGTATGTAGGAGAGAGGGTGGGCCAGTCCTTGAGCCTGTCGGTGTCTTCCAAGGTGTACGGCAGCACGGGCATGTGGAGCTGTAAATATGGTCAGGGACAGTACATGTACAGTACAAGATCTTCTTTATATTACTTTGGGCGGATACATATAGTAGATCAATTTAATTGTTTATTTGGTAAGAAGCAGGATTTTTTTTTTGTAGAGACTGGATAAAAAGAATTGCTCTTTATTTAGAATTATTGGAATTCACAACTAAGTTTTGGAGGAGATAAAATGTCATTAATCTCTCTGATAAATGTGGTCATTTTATATTGAACACTAAGCAGGTGCACTAGACTCTGAGAAGACTTTAGGTAAATTATATATATATTTTTTTACATTTTTTTTTATGAATATACATCTTACTCAGTCCCAAATGCAGTTGATAAAAATACCTAAAGAGGTAGTCATAATTAGGGATGAGTGAATCGAATTTGGAAGAAGTAAGCATTCAGGCTTGGATAGGGCAGAAATACACAGCCTGTATTTGACTCAAATTCCCCCCACAAACAATAGGAGAAATGAACCCTTGGTATTAAATAAAATACAGAATGAATGTGATGGAATTCAGGCGTGTATGGGGCAGAAATACACACCCTGGATTTGACTCAAATTATCCCACAAACAAGAGGAGAAATTAACCCTTGGTATAAAATACCCTACAGAAATAACCAGATAGATGCCAGGCGTGTACAGGGCAGAAATACACACACCCTGTATTTGACTGAAATTCCCCCACAAAACAAGAGGAAAAATTAACCCTTGGTATAAAATACCGTACTGAATGAACCAGATGGATTTCAGGCGAATATGGGGCAGAAATACACACACCCTGTATTTGACTCAAATTCCCTCACAAAACAAGAGGAGAAATTAATGTTGGTATAAAATACCCTATATAATAAACCAGATGTATTTCAGGCGTGTATGGGGAAGAAATACACACACCCTGTATTTGACTCAAATTCCCCCACAAAACAAGAGGAGAAATTAACCATTGGTATAAAATAACCTACAGAGTGAACCAGATGGAATTCAGCCGTTTATGGGGCATAAATACACACACCCTGGATTTTAAGGAGAATAACCCACAAACTAAAACAAAGAGAATAAAAAACGCTGGTTCAGGAACAGGTGTGTATATGACACACACTTGTGAAGGTCTTTCACCCCAGTAGCTCACAAAACAGATCTGTTTTGCACAGAGTGCAACATAGTGCTGCAGCAGCCAGATGCTTGTGGACAGGAGACACACTGACAAGTGGCAGAATTTAAGATGGAGTCCGTATTTATAGGGCTGTGACGTCACAGAAGCCTGCTGGTTGCTGATTGGCTTCATGTCTGCACATGTCATTGAGGGCGTTCCTTTCTTCCTCCCATAGTTCTCTGCCCCATGTCACGTCATGTGCTTGCGGCCATTTTAGGAAGAAAGATGATTTGTTCCCGCGAATCACCATAAATTTCGCCTTCGTGCAGAAACAAATTTTTCTTGAAATTCTAAACGAATTCCACTTTGTTAGAATTGATTTGCCCATCTCTAGTAACAATACATAGAACACCCATAATCATCACAATCAAATCCAACTAGCATAGTGCTAGGGAAATACAGACCACAGTAGTATTCCCAATCCCCTGAAGTGATGTTACAATATATTTTGGTATGTTCAATCATGTCTTTCTTTATGTGACTTTTATAAAATGTGTGTAGCCATTTAATAACATTATGTGAACTACTGATCACTGTATACCTTATAGCAGCATCTCTTGTTAGAGTGTAATTCTCTTTTTTTTTTTTTTTTTTTACATATTTTTTGTATTTTTATTAACTGATTAAAGTCTTTGCACATTATACTGTAATGAGTCCACTTTGGAGTTAGACTAGTACTGTGGAAACTTAAAGGGGTTGTCTCACTACAAGGATTGCTTTTTATGTTAAAGATCTTGCAGAAACAACTCACTTTGCAATATATGCCCATTAACAGTGTTCTACCTATTCCTAGATACCCCCTCTTGTATGGGCTGGATCACCTCCTCAGATGGCTATAGCTACAGACCCGTTCAATTTCTCCTGACTGACAGTGCTGGTCGCTATAGCTACAGACCTGGTGTCCTCACCAGCTTATCACTGCAGGCCAGTAGTAGCAGTAAACATGCTCCTGAATTCAAACATGAAACTGAGGAAACAGAATTGAGATGAAGATGAATCAATGTAGTGAGACAACCCCTTTAAGGTGAGCTAGGGGTGTCATTAGCACAAAATAGTTAGTAGAAGGAGAATGGGGGTTAGAGTTGAGTGACAGTGCACACAGAGCCACTAGTGCCGGTAAGGCAGGGTTTACACGGTCTATAGCGACGCGTACTGTGCATGCCGTTATACACCTGCTGTTTTCGAAGTATGCGCTTTGTATTGCTAGTGTGTACTTCTAAAGGGCTTCAGCTCATCCACCATTCACCCACCCTATCAACCACATGACATGTCACTTCTTTCTCCAGGCACTCAGTATGGAGGAATACGCTGTATTCAACGAGTGCTATGAATTTACTGTATTTGCAAGGCGTACTTTGGGCATATGGCAGCATATTTACGCCCCGCAAATACATTGCGTGAACATACCGTAAGTCTGGTGGGTGATGGTTTGTTCATTCAGAGTACAAGTGTTAAAAAGGGGCGGAACAGTAGGAAAAGTTGGGGGGAAAGTAGAATAAACTTGGCGAGAGACTTCCAGGCAACAGCTTAGGAGAAGAGTCTTCATTTCTCACCATCTTACCAGTTAGCCTCTAAAAGGTATCGCCTGATTTCTTCACTCTTCTACTACTTTCTATGGCTAACACGGTACAACATTATACTACTGAAGAGATAGAAGCACCCACCCAGCGCTCCCTGGTTTGCTGTAATAATTGATTGCTGTAGGCCAGATCGAATTGCACAACTTCACTCCCATTGTCTGGTGGTGGACCATGGCGCACTCATGGTTAGGTTTTGGAACATGACTTGTCATAATGAACTTGGCGGCTAGATGGCTGGCCAGGTTAAAATGGTGAGCTATGGACAGGTGGGCCCCAGCTCAGATAATGCTGTGTCGTGATTGGGGTCAGGCTCCTCCTGCTCTGCTTTTTTGCAATATTTATTTGAATAAAGAGTGGAACAGGTCACCAAAATTATGCCAAGAACTGGGGTTATGTTTTTATTGGGTTAATAGGGGATAGCAAACCCTCACGTATTTATTAGGATAAGTAAATTAGCCTCAATGACTATACATACATGCATTTTTGGTATGTTTTTGTTTTTTGGTGCAATTTTCCTATCACAAATCGTGACTCATCACATGATTAGCAATGTGGAATGTTGCGATAAAAAAATGCAACATGCATGCAATTTTTGATGTAGGAAAAAATCAACTAAAGTCTATAGAGATAAAAATGCTCCAAACTGCCAGAAAAACTAAGAGCATGCTGTGTACTGAAAAGGAAAAAAATGCTGCTGACCAAAAAACATACCTGTGTATAGAGCATTTTATATTTCCCTATTTACCTTCAGCTAACCTGTGGCCACTGCAGTTTTTACGAAGAAATTTGCAGAAAAAACTCATCTGAAAATGTGTGAAACCACATGTATACATTTGGTCATGTAAACTAAGGGTAGGTCCACAGGGCAAGGATGTTTAGTAGTTTTTTTTTACATGGTTTTTGGATTTTGAAAACAGTGAAAAACCGACAGTAAACCATCCCCATAGACTTCAATAGAAAAGCCGAGCCGTAGTCGGATTTCAAAACCGACATGTACATTCTTCCACCGTATTTAATTTGGAAAATAGCGGATTATTGTACTATTCAATTCAATGGGATAGCTGAATCTGAAAACTGTTAAATAAAATGAGAACCGAGTGTAAAATACTGTTCATTTACTTGTCAGATTCTAGTTCAGAATCCGACCAGTATTTGTACTTTACCGTGTGGACACAGGCAGGCAGATAGCCATTCCCTAAGGCTATGTTCACATGGCATAATTACGGGGCTTAATTACGCCCCGCAATTACGCCGTGTGCTCGGGAGCGGGGGCGCGGAGACTGGCAGTCCACCGGCCCCATAGACATTCATTATTCATGGCGCATAAAAGACGTGAATAATTGACATGTCACTTTTCTCCCTGTGCGGCGTATTATGCGAGCGGGGAGAGGAGCCGTAATCCATAGTTCTCTATGAGAGCTATGGATTACTGTAATGACTGGGATGTAACAAAATCCCAAAAATGTGTTTAACAAACGCCATGTGAACATACCTTACCAACTCAAACCGGCCCCCCCCTAAGGCTAGGTTCACACGGCTTAACTGCAGGGCGTAATTTCGCCCCGCAATTACGCCGTGTGGCCGGGGGCGGGGCGGGAGCGGGGGGCCGGTACTTCGCCGGCCCGTAGACAATCACTGCTAGCGGCGCGTATACGCCGCTAGAAAGTGACATGTGAATTATCTCCGAGGAGACGTAATCCATAGTTCTCTATGAGAACTGTGAATTACCGTAATGAATGGGCCGTTTTCGGCCCGTAATTGGCTCACTCCAGTGCGTAATTACGGACCGAAATACGGCCCATTTTAAGCTGTGTGAACATGGCCTAAGGGTATGTTCACACAATGTACTGCGGCGCATACAGTGCGGGGCTGGCAGCCCGCCGGCCCTATTGACATTCATTACTCGCGGTGCGTATTCGCCGCAAGTAATTGACATGTCACATCTCCCCGTACGTACAATACGATCGTATTGTATGAGCGGGGAGAGGAGGAGTACTCCATAGTTCTCTATGTGCGCCGAAATTACCCCGTGTGAACATAGCCTTAGTTATACTAATGTGGAAGACTATTTACAAGCAGTTGTTACTTATCTTTCTATCAGCACAATACAGGCTATCTGAGCTCTGCAGATGATGTTGTGGGGCTCTGGCAGTGATCCTGCTCTGTATCATTGTATTGCTTGTGCATGAGGTTTTCACATAGATTCCAATGTGAAATCTGCATAAAACCTACTCCTTGTGGACAAGCCCTAAAAGTATATTGGGTAATTGCTGTAAATTCCAGATCAGTAAAAGATGTGTTTAACCCCTTAATGCCCTGCACAGTATATTTATGGCATGATGGCTTTAATGAGGTCTTGTGCAGGCTCATGCGCTGTGCCTGCTTGATACCAGGTAGGTGCTGGCTGTTAAATACAACCAGCACCCAGCCACTAATGGCCAGGATCTAAGGCCCTGTTCACACGACGGATTTGGCCGCGGTTATGGCCGCGGGTTCCGACGTGGTTTCCGTGGCCAAAACTGCGTCCAAATCACGCCTAGTTTATTAATATGGTTTCCTATTGGATAATATTCACCCGCCGCGGGTTTGGCCACGGTGTTGCCCCCTGCCTATTAATTTCACATGCAATTCTTTTCAAGACGGACGTGAGCTGCGCTATTGAAACACGCAGCGGCGATCTCTCATGTGAACGCTGCTCCGTGTTCAGCACAGCGAGCGGTGATAATCTTACTGCTAATTGTTAGATCCGTCTTGGGGACCGACAGAGCGAACCCCAAGATGGATCACTAAAGCGCTTGTAACACGGAGTGAAAACTGTGTGAACAACCCCTTACTTACAATATATACAAAATAATAAATAATGAGAAAAAAAGAAACAGAATTGGTATTGCCAAGTCTAATCTAACACAATAGCATAATATTTATCTAACTAGAATTGTGGGGTATTGGTCATTCCACCTCCTAGAAAAAATGGAATAAAAAGGACCTTGCCCCATAAAGAAACTAACCATCATATAGCTCTAAGGCCATGTTCACACGGCTTAATTGCGGGACGTAATTACGCCCCGCAATTACGGCGTGTGGACGGGGGCGGGAGCGGGGGAGTGAGCGGGGGGCCGGCACTTCGCCGGCCCATTGACTTGAATTTCCAGAGGCGCGTATACGCCGCTAGTAATTCACATGTCAATTATCTTCCCCCACGGCGGATTCGCCGGGCGGGGAGAGGAGACGTAATCCATAGTTCTCTATGAGAACGTGAAATTTACCGTAATGAATGGGCCGTTTTCGGCCGTAATTGCCGCACTTCGGCGCGTAATTACGGACCGAAATACGGCCCATTTTAAGCCGTGTGAACATGGCCTAAGGGCTGGTTCACACGGCTTATTCAAGCCATAATTGCGGGACAGATTTCGCCCGCAATTCCGGCTTGATTAAGGGGCGAGCCGGAGGCGCGGCCCGCCGGCCCCATAGACATCCATTATCCACGGCGCGTATTCCGCTGGGATAAATTGCATGTCACTTTCTCCCCCCCGCGGCAGATTCGCCGAGCGGGGATGAGAGACGGAATCCACAGTTCTCTTTTGAGAAATTTTGGGGTTACCGTAGTTTTCTGGGACGGATTGGAGCCTTTTACTGGCCGCGCAAATATGGCGGGACAGTACGGCTCCCAAAAGTCTCAGAATAAGCCGGGTGAAAAGGCCCCTAAAAGAGGAAAAATAAAAAAGTTATTGGTTTTAGAAAATGGCGATGCAAAGTGATTTTATTAAAGTTATTATTAATTATTATTATTTCTTTAAGATAGTAAAACATAATGAAAACTATGGAACTTTGGGATCCCTTTGGAAAACATATCCCAAATTTTCAGAAAACAATTTTTTATTGTCATTTATATTTAACCCGTGAAAAAAAAGAAAAATAAACCCAGAAAAAACAGCCCCAAATTTCGTATTTTTTTCACCTTTTTTACAAAACAGAAAAAAGTTGGGGGGGTTTCCCGTACATTACATGGGCACGTGGTGGTTTTCCTTTAAAAAAAGACATTTGTCAAAGGGGAAAACAAGGCCCCAAAATACAATTAGGCCATGTTCCCGGCTAAATGCGGGGCGTAATTTTAGTCCGTAATTAGGGGCCAGGGGTGCGCAATTTACGGTGGGAAAACGTCCCCGTCATTACCCGTAATCCACCGTTCTCATTTGGGAAAAATTGGATTAGTCTCCCCTCCTGCTCGGCAAATTTGCAAAATGGGGGGAAATTTCCAGCGGGGGTTTTGGGCCCCGCTGGGTAATTTCAAGTCTATGGGCGGCGAGGTGCCGGCCCCCCCGCTCCCGCCCCCAGCCACACGGCGTAATTGCGGGGCGTAATTACGTCCCGCAGTTAACCCGTGTGAACATAGCTTTATATAGGTGTAAAAAATTTTTTAAAAAGCTTTGGATCTTGGAAATCGTGGAGGAAAAACACATATTCAAGAATAGCTGCGTCCTTAAGGGGTTAAAAAAATCTTATTGGAGAACAACCTAGGCTTTGAAGATATCTGCATGTAGCAGTGGATGGTTGTAATAGCTCTACTAATGCTGTAAAAATATACTGATGCTAATTGGAGCTTGTAAAAGTCCTGTCATGATAACATTAACAACTCTGCTTCATCTCATATGCATTTTTACAAATAGCACTGACAAAATGTTGGCAACTATGGAGTTAAACATAAAACCGTGCCCATATTCACGCCCATCTCAGCCCATGGTCACATGCCAATATTATACTCCTTTTACTGGCTGTTCTCCAGTGAGGTTACTACAGGGCACAAAAAAGCTGCTCCCTTACATGACTCCAAAAGAGTTAGTGAGAGAGTGAAGTTACTCCGTGTACTCAGTTAAAAATACCCATTGTTAAGTGTATAACTGTATTTAAATGTATGTCTATATTTGTGTGAAGTGTTTTTTTTTTCTTTTTTACTTTCTCTACTGCTAATACATTAGGGTACGTTCACACGGCGTGTTGGATCCAAAAAACACATTCAAAAGCGCTGCGTAAATGGCATCCAAAACGCATCCAACATGCAGGTGCGTGCTTGGATGCATTTTGACTGCAGCAGGATCACATCCTATAGTTTTAAATAAGGCGTCTGCTGCGTTAAACGGGTCAAGAATTGACATGACAATTCTTTGAACGGATCCAAAAGACGTATCACAAATACGTATGTAAACACACATCCGCGATCACTCGTCTGAACGCCGATGCGTGTTTTACATTGAAAGCGATGTAAAATCACGCTGTACATTGTTAGATGTGTGTTTGGGTTAATTTAGGGTCCGAAACACGGATTCAAACACGCATTTATAAACGTATCCCAACACGGAGTCAACACGCCATGTGAACATACCGTTACAGTGAAGTTCTATGTCTTGCAGTCGATTTAGGGTATGTACGCATTATTAATTTTGACATGGGTCCTGTGTCAGAATATAACCTGTGAACACACCTCCGGGGTATGTTCACACGGCTGATTTTGATGCTGTGTTCGCAGTGTTTCTGCACCCAAAACATTGTCAAAAAAGCCTCCAAAACGCCCCAGTCCATTTCCAGCGATTGCTATGTAAAACAGCTATGTAAAACAACAGTTCAAACACAACATGGTTTTTATGTGCGATTTCCGTGCTTCTTTGGACACCGTTTTGGGCGCTCAAAAAGAAGTGTCAAGTCAATCCTTGAAGCATTTTCAACACTGAAAATCTGCATAGAATCAATTGAGAGCTTCAAAACCTTGTTCAAAACCTCAGGTCATTTTTTGGTGCAGTTTTTGTCCTGGCTATTAATTTCTATGGGTGTTTCAGAAAGAAAACAGTGTTGGAAAACCTTGTCGATAACCCCATCAAAACATCGTCTGAAAAGTGCTTCATTGAGGCACTTTTCAGACCAGCTTCTGACACTGATTTAGACACGGAAAAATCAGCATCCAAATCGACTGTGTGAACTTACCCTTTTGTAGAGTAGTAAATTGGTAAGGCAGCATTCACACTTCTAAATGACAGAAACCATTGGATATGGGTATTGGATATTGGATCAATATGGATATTGCTGCAAAAATTTAATTGCAACTTATCAAAAAATCATAGAGACCCTGGGCCAATAAAAATGTTATCTCTGCATTCCTCTGTGGGGATCAGATCTGAAGCCTTCCCAAACTGCCACTTTTATGAGCTGAAACAATTCAGAAAGAGCAACGTTGTGTATGTTTTTCTTTCTTTTTTCGTAACCAATAAAATATATTACAGTTCACAAAGAAGTATACAATACAGAAGATACAAATGTCAAAGTAAAAAACAAATGATACCCAGAAGACACACTGAGCAATATTATTCCCCATAAGGTTACAGATGCTTACAACAATTGAGGGTAGGTACAAATGCTCAGCTTTTTAGATGCAGCTTTTGAAGCCAAAATCAAGAATAGATTACAAATACGAATTCTTAGGGCGACATGTATGAACGGGATTGCGCCAGAATTCTGGCCTCAAAAAGCTGGAGTAGACCAGTTCTATAGATGTATGAACCGGCGTACTTCAAACTTTGACACGATAAGTGCCTCGGTACCGCGCCGAAGACACTTTTTAGCACGCCAAAGTTTTGTGCCGTTCTGGGGGGGTTGCACCACATTAGTAGATGTAGACACATTTATGATTCTTTGACGCTAAAACTTTGGCGCAAAACAGAACAGCCAGACCAAGTTAAAGGTGGTGCCTGAGCCAGACTTATCATATTGGCACTAGACTGCGCCCATATGTACGAACTGCAGAAGGACAGGTTCATACATTCTGGTGCATTCTACACTGCCTCAAAGCTATTTAGAACTGGTCTGTCAGCGCCAGAATTCATACATGTCACCCTTAATTTTACCTTACTATGTGTCCTCCAATTATGATCCATTCCTGGTTTTTGTTTCTAAGACTGCATCCATAAAGCTGAATGTGTGAACCTATCCCTAAAAGAAAGAAAAACACATCCTATTTATATTGTGAGAAGAATAGTTTTTTTTTATATTGTCTTTATTTGGACCAGCAAACAGAATATACCTATAGGTATACATCTTAGTACATCCATATCAAATGATAACATACAAAATGTCTTAAAACATCTAGTTCCATACAGCTAGAAAAAGCATATATTTTAACCTTCAGGTACATCGATGGTCCACTTTTTTTTTTTTTTGTAATTTACTTATTGTAACAAAAACTGCTAAATATAGCAAACTTTACATCCAGAACACAGTTCGAGAAAAATTATACACAGAAGTGTAATCGATTCCAGAAATTTCTCCTTCCCATCCCAACCCCCCCACTCCACCACTGTCTTGTCCGGATCCCCCCACCGCGACCCCCCCTCTTGAGATCCAAAGTATCTGGATCAATTTGCAGTCGCCCCACCAGTTATTCCACACTAGCAAGGTAGTAGTACCTTCGGGAACGCTATTCAGGAATTCGCTAATACTCACGGCCACCTTCATATGATAGTAACTGAGAAGAATATTTTTACACAATAAGGTGTAATTGTTTTTGTTGTAAATGAACAACTAATGACTAATAAGAGCTGGACGGAAACTCTGTAAGTAAAGTGTAGTTTCCCTCTATTCCAAATTTTTTGTATTCAAATCTTTATTTAGAAAAATATGTATTAAAAAAGCAAACAAAGGAGTGGGAGAATAATAAAAATAGGCATGAGTAATGAACAATGATTGATATAAATAGACTTCTATGTACTGAATAATAAGCCATGTGAAGACATCGTCATAAGGACACAAGTATCAGGAAAAACAGCGATCAAAATTTAGGTTCAATCAAAGTGATCAGAGATGACTTGTACAGCACTGCAAAATACTGCACACATATAGCATAATGTATTTAACCAAATAATGTGCTCTAGGTAATCAGTCATAAAAGGAAAGTAAACAATAACAGGGTAATCCAACAGCAGGTGTTACCGGCATGACAGAGGTCAGGTGGTAGAGAGAAGAGTGTTTTTGTCTTGTATAAGTTTGCAGATAGGAGAGGAGCAGAAGAATATCCGGTCCTCTCATATCACACTATATTTAATAACAGACTCATTACAACCTGTCCTCCTCCTTACAATGAGATAAAGGGAGTCTGAGTGCGCCTCCAGAATCTATATATGTTCACGTGCCTATAAAGAGAAAAGAGATCAAGATACTTTTTAGGGAGTAGTTGTGGTATCATGGAGAGCTTAAAGAGGTTTTCTCATCACAAACTTTCTCAGATTTGAGCTGATCTCTCTTACAGCTTCAAAACCAGGGGTGAGTCTCTCTTCCCAGTAGGTGAGTCTCTCCTCCCAGTGGGAATGTCTTCCCGCACTGAAGACTGGTGACATCATCATTCTGTGTGGGCAGTGGAAGGGAGAGGATGTCACAGCTCTGCAGATCTTCTGCAATGGTTCTCATGCCTGGATAGCTGTCACCTCCTTCCCAGGCTGCACAAGTTCCTTGTAACCGGAACACCTGCATTGCTGTAAGCAGTTTTACACACAGCCTGAAATTATTAAACAAATGTGAGAAATGCATTCCCCCTCCCCCGCCTCTGTTATCAGGCAGGAGGTAGAGGGCAACAGACTGTATAAGGCTGTGTTATATGGGTGATGGGAATAGACTGTATAAGGCTGTGTTATATGGGGGGAGCAGTGTATAGGGCTGTGTTAAATTGGGGGGAGAGAGTGAATCTAGCAGCTACAGACTCAGTAATTGCCCAGATCCTTCAAATAGGGCTGGGAGATCGAGCAGCTAAAAGAACCTTTATTATACAGACATAGCCTTCATAGAAAGCTGAGGTATCTAGTTTCAATTTATGTAGCTCAGGGGGGAGTAAGCAAAGAATGTAGGAAGCCAATCACAGCACATGGGGCATGGCCATGACTAGGTGCTCCCAGCAAGATTTCAGTCAAAGGAATGAAAAGAATTATCAGAAGAGTTGTCCAAGAGCCGCAGACCATCTGTGGAGAGCTACTGAAAGACCTGAAATCATTAGGTACATTTGTTTCAAAGACAACAACAAGTAATGCACTTAACCTCCATGGTCTCTATGCACGCTCACCACACAAGACTCCACTGCTGAACAAAAAAGCATGTTCATCTGTGTTTAAAGTTTACTCAACAACAATTAGAGAAGCCTGTAAAATACTGTGAGAATATAGTCTGGTCAGATGAGACCAAAGTTGAACTCTTTGAATGCCATAATACAAACCATGTTTGGAAGCCAAAGGCGCTACATATTACCCAAAAAACACCAACAGTGAAGTTTGGAGGTAGAAACATTATGATGTGGGACTGGTTTTCAGCATGTGGCACGGACAAACTTCTTATAATTGAAGGATGAATGGACAAATATACGAGACATTCTTGATAAAACCTGCTGCATCTACAAGGATCATGAAACGAGGGTGGACTTTTCAGCAAGACAATTGTACTAAACAGCCAAGGTAACTCTTAATTGGTTTAAGAGAAAGAAATGAAAGCTACTAAAATGGCCCAGCCAATCACCTGACCTGAAACCAATAGCCATCCAATCAGGGCATAAGAGGGGAGATTTATTAAGCAAAATGCACCATAATTCTGGTTAAAGGTGCCTAAGAAAAAGGTGAGTTATTATTTGTCCAAGATAATTTTGCTCCTTGCTAGGAAGTTTTGAAAATTGTCTCGAAAAGGGAATCAGGCGAGTTGAAAAATGCATCAGAGTTAGTTATGGTGTTCACTATTATTTTGCCACAAAATATTGCTGTAAAGTAAACTAAGAGGTGACATAAGAGAAAGTGTTCAACAAATCGATCACAAACCATCTATTTCTGCCTTTCCTGACTGGTTTTATGCTGTCTACTGTAACGTTTGGGAAATGGATCCTTGGACCACTCAAGCGATGATAGTTAATAGCCGCCAGGGAGGGAGTCTAAGAGCCCGGTATTCCCAGAGCCCGCCCAAGGGGGATGGACTTGCTGCGGCGTAGGTCCAGGGTAACCCCCCGACGTGCTTGCTTGCGAGGGGCGGCCGAGGGTGCAGCGAGGTACAGAAATCGTAATCCAAGAATCGTAGTCGGGGGCAGGCAGAAAGGGGTTTCAGGGGCAGGCAGCAATGGTTGGGGTCGTGGACGGGCAGGAAGGTCGGGCAGGCGGCAGAGGTTCGGGTTGAGAAAGGTACAGAGGTCGGTACCACGGTTAAGGCGAGAATAAAATATAAGGAACCTTTCTCTAAGGTCAGGGCAACAAGATCCAGCAAGGAAGTCCCGCTGACCCCACCAAAAATGGGGCCAGCACCTGGCAACCACCATTATCGCACCTGCCCTTAATTTACAAGGACGAGCCCCAAACCTGGAAAACGGGCCCCACCGCCCTCGGCCGCAGAGGCAGGGACAGACAGAACGGGGTCAGTGATGATTGGAACAGCCCGCCCGGCCGTCCCCGGCCAGCAGCGCTACCCCCCCCGGGCAGGGACCCCCCGGAGAGGAGGCACGGGTGCGCCTGCGGCCCGTGGGCCGGAGCGCGGCGCCGCTCGCTACATCTACAAAAAATATTATACCTCCTTTACCAAGTTATTTTTCATTGTTTTTTTCAAATCCTACAAATCTATGGGAAAAAATCAAGAAAAATCCCCACTATACCTAACTGTGAAATTGGGAAGCATAGTGAGAACTGTCCTGCAGAGTATTCAAGGGTCTGAAATTACTGAATGGATAGAAGAGGATGAGACTATACCTGGAGCACCAGGACACACAATATGCACTAAAGGGTTAGAAAAACTCAATAAACATTAGCATTGTCGTAACCTCCCTTTATTGTGTCACTGCTTTAACCTCGTACACACCTAACGTACATGGCATACAGGCTAGAGATGCCTGCTCTGGGCCCGTTAGTCCCCATTGAGCTGTGAACAAGGCCAAAAGGTGGTGTTTTTAGTAATAATGCCTCCTTTTGTGTGTTTTTTTGTAAATTATTAGTGTAGGGATTCGCAAGACATGAGGAGCCATGACGAGGCTTGCGTATTTGGGGTCCCGGTACCAACTAATACCTCACATTAAACATTTTCCATTTCCACTTTTTATCTCCCCAACAGGCTGGGAGCTAAGGTACTTGTTTGTGTGGATACCCAGAAGTGCTGGCAGCCCGCCTAATCTGTTAGTATGGGCGTCACAAAGGGGGGGGGGGCTGTAAGCCAGCATGGTGCACCACACGTCTGCACCCTTGTATTGCTTTATCATAGCATGTAATACCGCACCACCCCCCCTCATGCCCTGAGGATGGTGAGTGGTGTCTAAGGAATTTCATTCTGCAGTCTCCCATGCATTATACTGTGCTTTCTGCTCTGGTGTAAACGTCAATTATGGCGTCTGTATCATTTAAGTGTTCCCTAGCTGTGGGATCTTTTGAGTTGTTATTCAGCATCAGTTTGAACTGTTGCTTTTTTGGCCAGGGCATATAAGGCTAGGATGCCTGCTCCTTTGGGCCCAGTCTAGTACAGCCATTGAGCTGGAACAAGGCCAAATGGTGGTGTTTCCCTAAAAAGTTGTCTATTTTTGTGTTGTTTTTTTTTTTTTTTGTACATGAAATTGTGTAACACATTTTGTGGTTCTATTTCTCCAGAATTCCTTGTGAAAAAACTGTATATAATTAGGAAAAATGCAATTTGTTTTTTTTCACAGCCCAATGCTACAAAAATCTGTGAAACATCGTTGGGGTCAATATACTCGCTATACACATAGATATATTCCTTAAGAGGTGTAGTTTCCAAAATTAGGTCTTTTTTATGGGTGTTTATTACATTTTAGCACCTTAAGGTATCTGCAAACCTGAAACGGTGCATAAAAGTAATCAGGCTCCAAAATCCATTAGA
The DNA here is from genome assembly GCA_025379985.1 of Phyllomedusa bahiana. NCBI lineage: Eukaryota > Metazoa > Chordata > Amphibia > Anura > Hylidae > Phyllomedusa > Phyllomedusa bahiana. The sequence goes on along the minus strand of JAODAL010049696.1, from coordinate 11,322 downwards.
TGCTCCTCCTATTCTGATGCCCGTGCTTGAGTCAAGTAGTACACTATACCACAAATGAGTTATCTCTAAAAACGGCAGAATTAGGGCAATTGATATTGATTTGCTTTCCTTTGTTCATATTAACTGTGCTCCATTAAAAATTATTTCAATTGAACATCTGCATAAAAAAGGAAATTTCACCTCAATTTTGCTTTAATTTCTGTGAAACATCTAAAGGGTTAACAATTTTACTAAATGCTATTTTGATAAACTTTGAGTTTTGAGTTTGTGTTTTATGAGGGTGTCTAATATAAAACCACATCAGAATTGAACTGGTCCATAAAAATTTTTTTTGTTGCAAATGTTTGTGATAATGTTCTGCTCTAAAAAAGTAAAAAGATTATTTAAAAAATGATGCAAACATAAAGTAGACTTGTGGTAGATGATAACTATTTACAGTTTTTTTTTTGTTCAACTATCTGTCTTATTTGCAGAATTTTTTACATTTCGGTAATGGGGAGAAAAATCCCCACATGTATGTATGTGTATATATATATTTATATTATATATATATATATATTATTTATATATATATATATTATATATATATATATATATATATATATATACTCTTCCATTTATCTAGCATTATTTTGGAGAAAAAAATCCCCCTCATTAAGAAATTGCAACACGCTGCAACACATTGCATTACCATTAACCAGTTCCTAACTGGTCTGCTTACCCTCCCTTCCTGATCAGGCACATTTTAATTTTCCTTAAAGGGGTTTTATCATTCCATCATTTTGCAGCCGTTTATACTGGTTGCTAAGAAGAGCTTATGAAATAGGTTCGTGTTTCTCCTCCCAGCAGGGAGTATCTTCTCTCTGCAGACAAAGTGCATCCCAAAGTGTGCACGTGAGAATTCATTCTGTGTGAGGTGGGGGAGGGGAGAGATTCTTAGCTGTTGGAGTCTTAGGAATCATTGGAAGTGAAAAGCTAAGTGTAACTCGATAGTGTATATCTACATTTCTCGCTCTCTCTATATACTTTGTAAATAGAATGGGCATTTGACATTCAGGACTCTGGGAAAGATGGGTGATTTTTTTTCTCTCTCTCACACAGTGATATATCCTGCAGATTATTAAACCTCTGACCTTTACAGATCTGCAGAACAAAACTAGACCCTTTATCTCTTTGTTTATACATGGGACTGCACAAGATCTCTCTCTGCTGCAGGACCACTGATCGCTTTCCGTGAAAACAGCAAACCCCGCTCCGCACACGTCAACTGATTGCTGTCAGTGAACGCAACAAACCCCGCACATGTCAGCGCATTCATATTCTCTCTCTCTCATCCCCGTGTACCTGCGTGCTCCCGTGCACAGCTACTCTGTCTCACGCACGCTACTGAATACGACCGAGAGCGGCACCTGGGCGGAACTCATCTCCGTGTACAGATGTCCTTGCTCGCTCCCATACACAGCCACTCCCATGCTACTCCTTCTGACGCGCGTTCCCAAATGCGACCAGGGGCAGGACCTGGGCATCACCCAACCGGAACTCTCTCACTTCCAAGAATTAAACAAACGGCCCATTCTCTTAAACCACAGCACTTTGCTTAGATTTTTCCCCCTCGCCTGTTGAACTATGATGTTTGAAATGAGAAAACCCCTTTAATACACGCAGGTTTGAACGTTACAATGCCTTCTTGTGCTCAGTTATTCTACTAATGTTTTCAAAATTTTTACACTCGATTTTTTAATTATCAAACAGTCAGTACCCGGGTTACGAACAAGATAGAAGTCGGAACAGGTACATTTTTAAGCCGAAATAGGGATCGTAGGGATAAGCTATAAGCAAGACAATTTACAGCAAGGCATACAGTTCTGACGGACCAGATTTATTCATCTCAGGAGCACAGATTCTTCATACAGTGGTTTGGTAGGTTAGAGTACATTATCTGGGTGTCTGGACAGACTCAGCCGCTCTATAAATGTCACGTGATTCTTGGCCAGCAGTGAAAAAATAATCTCAACAAAGGTTGCTAGTACTGATCTTCATGACCTCAGTCACAGGATAACAGTTGTTTTGTAACAAACTTTCTTCATCATGTTATTTCAGATGTACAGAAAAAATCCACCCAACGCATGTGAATAAAGCCAAACCCTGTATTAAGGTTTTGCAGAGTGAAATCCAAGACAATAAATCCATAGGAGGGCTTCAGTATTAGGGTATGTTCACACAGCTTATTTGGACGCTGATTTTTCAGCGTCCAAAACAGCATCAAAACCTCACCTGAAACCCACTTCTTCAGAAGAGGTTTTAGACGCGTTTCTAGGGTGAGGTTTTGGACAAGGTTTTCAACACTGTTTTCACACATACAAATTAATAGCCAGGGCAAAAACCGCGCCAAACAACACGTCTAAAAACGCGCCAAGGTTTTGGATCAGGTTTTGAAGCTTTCCATTGATTCCTATTGGGATTTTCAGTGCTGAAAATACTTCAAGAATTGACATGACGCTTCTTTTTCCAGCATCCAAGACAGCTTCCAAAGAAGCACCTAAAGCACGCGGAAAAACCTTGTTGTGCGTGAACAACAAAGCTGTTTTACATAGGACTCAATGAAAATGAACTGGGGGCATTTTGGAGGCTTTTTTGATGCTAAAACACTCCGGAAACAGCATCAAAATCAGCCTTGCGAACATACCCTTTTTCAGAACTCAGTCTCATGGTTATCTCCTACTATTCCACCAACTACTGCTTCAATCATATTTCAATTCTCAGTCTCTTTCAGTGTTTTTTAATAGAAACTAGTCTGTCTTTTTCAGTTACTTTAACCTCTTACTAACACATGACATGCCTGTATGTCTTGTGGTTGCTAAAGGACAGTTAGGATCTGCCGCTAGCAGCAGGGATCGGAGATGCAGTGCCTTGCCAAAGTATTCAGTCCCCTTGAACTTTTCAACCTTTTGCCACATTTCAGGCATCAAACATAAAGATATAAAATTTTAATTTTTTTTTGAAGAATCAACAACAAGTGGGACACAATTGTGAAGTGGAACGAAATTTATTGGATATTTTAAACTTTTGTAAAAAATAAAAAACTGAAAAGTGGGGCGTGCCAAATTATTCAGCCCCCTTAAGTCAATACTTTGTAGCACCACATTTGGCTTCGATTACAGCTGCAACTCGCTTGGGGGATGTCTCTATCAGTTTTACACATCAAGATACTGAAATTCTTGCCCATTCTTCCTTGGCGCACAGCTGGAGCTCAGTGAGGTTGGATGGAGAGCGTTTGTGAACAGCTGGAGGTCAGTGAGGTTGGATGGAGAGCGTTTGTGAACAGCTGGAGCTCAGTGAGGTTGGATGGAGAGCGTTTGTGAACAGCTGGAGGTCACTGAGGTTGGATGGAGAGCGTTTGTGAACAGCTGGAGCTCAGGGAGGTTGGATGGAGAGCGTTTGTGAACAGCAGTTTTCAGCTCTTTCCACAGATATCTCGATTGGACTCAGGTCTGGACTGTGACTTGGCCATTCTAACACCTGGAGACGTTTATTTGTGAACCCTCCATTGTAGATTTTGCTTTATAATTGGGATCATTGTCTTGTTGGAAGATAAATCTCCGTCCCAGTCTCAGGTCTTTTGCAGACTCCCAACAGGTTTTCTTCCAGAATGGTCCTGTATTTGGCTCCATCCCTCTTCCCATCAATTTTAACCATCTTCCCTGCCACTGCTGAAGAAAAGCCCAAACCATGATGCTGCCACCACCATTTGTGACAGGGGGGATGGTGTGTTCAGAGTGATGAGCTGTGTTGCTTTTACGCCAAACATATAGTTTTGCATTGTGGTCAAAAAGTTTGATTTTGGTTTCATCTGAGCAGAGCCTCTTCTTCCACATGTTTGGTGTCTCCCAGGCGGCTTTTGGCAAACTTTAAACGAGACTTTTTATGGATATCTTGGAGAAATGGCTTCTTCTTGCCACTCTTCCATAAAGGCCAGATTTGTGCAGTGTACGACTGATTGTTGTCCTATGGACAGACTCTCCCACCTCAGCTGTAGATCTTTGCAGTTCATCCAGAGTGATCATGGGCCTCTTGGCTGCATCTCTGATCAGTCTTCTCCTTGTTTGAGATGAAAGTTTAGAGCGACGGCCGGGTCTTGGTAGAATTGCAGTTTTTTACAAACATTTAAAATATCCAATAAATTTCAATCCACTTCACAATCGTGTCCCACTTGTTGTTGATTCTTCACAAAAAAATTAAAATTTTATATCTTCATGTTTGAAGCCTGAAATGTGGCAAAAGGTTGAAAAGTTCAAGGGAGCCAAATACTTTCTCAAGGCACTGTAACTCCTCTCTCCTGGTCGTTTAACCCTAAAAATACCATGGAAAATGCTTCCACAGCTTCTAATGGGGCAAGAAATGGTGGCATATACCATACCCATCCCTTATTACCCCATTCCCCTGCGACAAGATTGTGGGATAGAAATCAATTTTCAGGGCTGCCAGGGACCTAATGAAGGCCTCCACAGCTGCCATCTTACTACTCCTATTACACCATAAGCAAGGTGTAATAGGAGAGCCATTATTACATACTGTTCTATGATATATTATCATTGCAGAACAGTGTACAAGTGATCGTGCCCCCTAGTGGACAATACGCCAGAATAACTACAATTACAAGTGAAAAAGAAAAAAATTAAAAGTTCAAAACATTGCCTTTTGCCATTCTTCAAAATAATAAAATAAATAAAAATGTAACACATAATTGGTACCACTACTTCCATAGAAATCTGATCTATTCAGTGAAAGCCATAGGACATTTTAATCCCAATGCCAATATTGCATTTTTAGTCAGTTTGTGTCCTCAAATTTTTTTTAAAAAGGTGCTCAAAAAGAGGCATGTATCCCTAAATAGTACCAATAAAAAACAATTCCGTGTGCAAAAAATGAGCCCTCACTCAGGTGAGATGGAAAAACAAAAATTATTTTTGGTCACAAAAAATAGAGCTACAGTGCAATTTTAAAAAAAATAAAAAAAACTTTTTTTTAACAAAGTACTAAAACATAACAAAAATTCTAAATATTGGTATCACTAGAATTGTACCGACCTGCAGAATACAAATAGCCTGTCATATACCAGACATTGAATTCCATAAAAATGAAACAAAGAACACTATGAAATGAAAAAAATTAAACAAAGAACTAAAAAGATTTGTTCTGGTTTTCCAGCACAACATATGGTACAGACATTAAAAAGGACAAGCTGTCCTCCATAAAACAAGCCCTGTTGTATATGGACAGAAAAATGAAAAAGTTATGGCTCTTGGAAGGTGGGAAAAAAAAAAACAACACAACATAAACAAAACTTGCTTCGGCGGGAAGGTATAAGGGTATGTTCACACAGCATAATTGTGGGTTGCATTTTGGCGCGTATTTGCTCGTCAATATACCCAAAATGTGCCCTGCAATTACGGTAATCCATAGCTCTTAGAGAGAGTTATGAATTACGCCCGTCTTCCCCGGCGTACAATATGCGCGTATTATACGCCAGGAGAGAGAAGTGACATCTCACTTCTTTGTGGCACTTACACTCTGTGGATAATGACAGTGATTGCCTCCCCCCACTCGCTTAAGAAGTATACACTGACCAGCGCGTACTTCTAAAACTCTTGGCATATTGTGGCGCGCATGGTATGCGCCACAATACGGCATGTGAACATACCCTAAGGATATGTTCACACGGCTTATTTAGTGCGCATTTTGCCATGTATTGCGCTTTATATGACGTGAAATGCGCGCCGCAATTATGGTAATTCATAGCTCTCATAGAGAGCTATGGATTACGCGTCGTCCCCCCGCACGTACAATACTATCGTATTGCACGCGTGGGGGGAGAATTGACATGACAATTGTTAGCGGCGAATGCGCGCCGCTGACAATGCATGTCTATAGGGCCGGAGCCCCATAGATCAGCACATGGTTCCAAAACACCCGGCGTATTGCAGCAGGTACCATACGCGCCACAATAAGCCGTGTGAACATACCCTAATAGTCAGCAGCTGCTGTCCTGTGCTGTCAGTTGTACAATGCACATGATTTGTAATTTAAGAATTCCTATTCAGATGTTATATTTTGTGGCAGTTTTTAGAACATTGTGCGCATTTTGCTTCCATTTTGTGTCATTGCTCACCATTGTATAAAAAGATACATATATCCACAGTCAGTTCATGTTGCTTTTCTTTGTGGGGAGGTTGAGAATATCCTGATTATGGCTCTTAGCCCTGCAGCTGCACGTATTGCAGTTGTTACTGTTGTGCTGTGTCTCTAGCATTCCTTTCTTTATGCTTACAATATCATTGTACACTATAGAGCAATGTGCTCCCTTGTAGCTACTAAAATTAGATTTGTCAGTAGAAGTGGAAAATTACCACTGATCTGGCAGGAAAAGAATAAATACTGCTAATTACAATTGATTGTGCCTCGTACATTTGCTTTGAACCGCTTAAAAACTTCACAGGTCAGAAAATTCATTTTCAGCAGTTAGGTTAAAGGGGTTTGATTTTGGTACAGTATAGTAGATGTAATACAGGTACAGAGCAATACACCACATAGAACAAGAAGACAGCAGTACAGTACATGTAGTGCAGGTAGGGAGCAGTTTAGTACATACAAGTGCTAGAATTCATAGGGCCCCGTAGCAAAATAAAATGAGGTGCCACCACCTAAAGACAATAAACCAAAAACAACAGTATAAGTAGAAATAATTAAAGGGGTTTTGCCACGATGTAATGTTGACGTGGGATCCTCCAAAATGGGTATTTAATCACTTTTCTAAATATATGTGATTACAAAAATTGCAGTCTGAGAGAGCTACAGGCTGCCTTACCTGCCCTTAGTTACTTAAAAGCTTCTATTAGATACGACCTGACAAGAGCTGCTGGCGGGGCTTGCACAGAGAACACTTCTTATCTGATGAGAGGGAGCTGAAGGCACCGTGTAGAAATATGTTGTCTTTTGGATACAGAATCCACTAGTTGTAGTGTGATTATCTGAGTAGATCCCTACTTTATCTGATGACAGAGAACATGAACGAGCTTTCAAGAGGCTGTGGAGAAAAGGTGTTGTCTTTTGTATACAGAATCCAATAGTTCTAGTTTGATTATTGAGTGAACATTTCACACGATCCCTTATGCACGGCTCTGTGCTCTGGCTGTGTCTCTCTCTCTCTTAGCTCAGCGTGGCTTGTTTACATTAGCTTCTTAGCAGATAAGGCACATCCTGGCAAAACCCCTTTAAAGGTATAAGTCAGTGTTCCCCAACTCCAGTCCTCAAGGCACACCAACAGGTCATGTTTTCAGGATCTCCCACAGAATGCACTGACAATAATGATATCACCTGTGCAGAATGCACTGACACTAATGACTTCACCTGTGCAATGCTAAGGAAAGCCAGAAAACATGACCTGTTGGTGTGCCTTGAGGACTAGGGTTGGGAACCTCTGGTATAAGTAACACAGAAACATATGAAAGAACCCACACAGTAGTGCTGAAGAGCAGAAAGCCACAAACTACTTGTTCCCTACTAAAAGGAGCAAGGGGGGGGGGGGGCATGTATGAAAACTGTCTTGGTCTAAGACGTTCTTTGTTGCCCAACCAATCAGAGCTCCCTTTAAATTTGTTCAGAGCACTATATGAAATGAAAGGGGAGCGCTGATTGGTTGGGCAACAAAGAACGTCTTAGACCAAGGCAGTTTTGATACATAAGGTCCCTAAGGTTCTTGTACCTGAGTGGGGCCCCATCAACCTCTCAGCCCTTTAGCAGTCGTTATGGCTGCTATGGCTATAGTTATACCCATAGGTGCAAGTAGAGAGTAGTGCAGTACATGTAGCTTAGGCAGAAGAAGTAAAGTAAAGCACATAAAGTGCTGATATAAAAACATATAGTACATGTAGCACTGGTAGAAGGAATTGTTGTACATATAGCACAAGTAGAAAGAAGTACATGTAGTACAGGAAAATAGTACAGTATGTGTAGAACAGGTAGAAAGCAGTATAGTGTATATAGTACATATAAAGAGCAGTATAGTACATATAGTTATGGTAGAAAGCTGTCTAGTACATAGAGTGTGGTAGAAAACATTGCAGTACATATAGTAGAGGTAGAGAGAAGTAAAGTGCAAATAATCTAGTTAGAGAGCAGTGCAATACATATAGCACAGGTAGAGCGAAGTATAGTACATACAGTGGGGTATCTGTGCTACATGTACTGCACTGCTCTCTCTAAAAATATTTATTCAGCCACCAATTGTGCAACTTCTCCCACTTAAAAAGATGAGAGAGGCCAGTAATTGACATCATAGGTCGACCTCACCTATAAGAGACAAAATGAGAAAACAAAGCCAGAAAATCACATTGTCTGATCTGGAAAGAATTTGAAAATTATGGTGGAAAATAAGTGTTTGGTCAATAACAAAAGTTCATCTCAATACTTTGTTATATATCCTTTGTTGGCAACGACAGAGGTCAAACGTTTTCTGTAAGTCTTCACAAGGTTGGCACACACTGTTGCTGGTATGTTGGCTCATTCCTCCATGCAGATCTCCTCTAAAGCAGTGATGTTTTGGGGCTGTCGCTGGGCCAACACAGACTTTCAACTCGCTCCAAAGGTTTTCTATGGGGTTGAGATCTGGAGACTGGCTAGGCCACTCCAGGACCTTAAAATACTTCTTATGAAGCCACTCCTTTAAAGCATGATGTTGCCACTCCCATGCTTCACAGTAGGTATGGTGTTCTTTGGATGCAACTTAGCAATGTCTCTCCTCCAAACATGATGAGTTGTGTTCCTACCAAACAGTTCTACTTTTGGTTTCATCTGACCATATGACATTCTCCCAATACTCTTCTGGATCATCCAAATGCTCTCTAGCAAACTTCAGAAGGGCCCGGACATGTACTGGCTTAAGCAGGGGGGACACGTCTGGCACTGCAGGATCTGAGTCCCTGGCGGCATAGTGTGTTACTGATGGTAGCCTTTGTTACTTTGATCTCTGCAGGTCATTTACTAGGTCTCCTCGTGTGGTTCTGGGATTTTTGCTCACCGTTCTTGTGATCATTTTGACCCCATGGGGTGAGATCTTGTATGGAGCCCCAGATTGAGGGAGATTATCAGTGGTCTTGTATGTCTTCCATTTTCTAATTATTGCTCCCACAATTGATTTCTTCACACCAAGCTGCTTGCCTATTGCAGATTCAGTCTTCCCAGCCTGGTGCAGGGCTACAATTTTGTTTCTGGTGTCCTTCGACAGCTCTTTGGTGTTCACCATAGTGGAGTTTAGAGTGTGACTGTTTGGCTATGTCCACACTGCATAAGAAAACGATCGTATCTCCGGCGCTTTTCGTTTTTTTAAAAGCGCCGCAGATACGATTGTTAGTGCGGTCCCATAGCCGGCAATAGAAAAGACAAGTTGCCTTCTACACAGCTCGTCTTTTCTCTGCCTGTCTTTCAGCAGCGGCGTATTATACAACATGTTGTGTAATACGCCGGTGCTTCTCGTCTTCTTGACGTCTTCCCATACAATACAATTGTATGGGAGACGTCGGGAAAACGAGAAGCGACCGCGGCTTTTGCACAAAGCTTGACAAAAACCGCGGTCCTGCATCAGAGAAAAAACGGACGCTTTTGAGGCCATTTTTTGTCTGATGAAGTGTAGACATAGCCTTTGAGGTTGTGGACAGGTGTTTTTTTATACTGGTGCCGTTACTACAAACGGGTTCAAACAGGTGCATTGCTACAGGTAATGAGTGGAGGACAGAGGAGCCTCTTAAAGAAGAAGTTCCAGGTCTGTGAGAGCCAGAAATTTTTTGCTTTTTTTGTGGGTACCAAAATACCTTTTTTTTCCACCATAACTTACAAAAAAATTTTTTTTCCAAATCAGACAAAGTGATTTTCGGGATTTTTTTCTTAATTTTTCTTCATAGTTTTAGGGCCCACCCATTTATGTAATTACAGGCATTCTCATCTTTTTTTAAAGGGGAAAAACTTGACAGTGGCTGACTTAATACTTTTTAGAGAGTGCAGTGCAGTACATGTAACAAAAGGTTTTTTGGGGGAATATATTCATAGAATCCGGGAGCGAAAAAAAAGTATAAAGTGCCCGGGAGTTTTTGTACTGTAGGGAAAAAAGTTTAAAAAGAAGTATAAATACATAGAAACAGTAGGAACAGCTATTTCATGTAGCAAAAGGTAGAAAGCAAATAGATAATGTATACAGTAAAAGGCAGTAAAAGTGTATATAGCACCCTTTAAAGATGATTATTTGTACTTTTAAAAAAAGATACCGAGGGTTTTGGTGCATGTTAAAATAGACAGTATGTGGGAGAACAGGGGAAAAACAGTTAGTGTATATAGTTTAAAATAAAAGCAGTATAGTAAAATATTCTGCAATACAAGGGGGTATAATAATGCAAAAAAGTATAAATAATGTGGTACCCGGTTTTGAGCATGCTTTTTCCCTGCCTTTCAGCTCCCCCAATAGACCCACCCAACATCCCATTAGCACTTGTTCTCTGTAAAAACCTTAAATCCCCTTTTGCCATCTGACCAAACCCCAAACTGATTCCCCTCAAACTCTCCAAAAATCTGTCCCCCCCTCTTAAAAATTTTTTGGCCCTTTCGTCCAGATACATCCCTTTTTAAGCAATTCCGCTCCCTTTACAGGAAACCTTTTTCTCTGCTCTTTCCAAAGTCAGCCCCCTCAAACAACCAACTCCAAGACTTCCTTTCCCCAATCGAAACCCTTACATAAAACCCTCAGGAAATTCTCTCCCCCCTTTTTACTAGCTTCAAAAGTAACCTGAAAACCCATTTCTTAATAACCACTAAAACCCCCCCCGCTAGTGTTTTAGCGGTTAAAGTTGGCCCTCGACATCGGGGGATGGGCGATAGTCGCCATCCCCCCCGACAAAATATTCCCTGGTTTTATGATAGATTATGATCGATGACCATTAAAATCCATGGGAGACAACAACAAACCCTTATTTTTTACCCCCCAAACGGGGTAGAGAAAACTGGAATTAACATCCCCAACAGTTTAAATGGGAAAAGTGCTACATTTAGGCAAATAATTTTTCCCCAAAAAAAAAGGGGGTCTGCAAAAAAAAAAAAGAGTTACTTTTCATCACTATATTTACATTTTTGCCAAGGCAAATTAAAATCTATCATTTCCTATCTATTAAACACTAAAAATAACTTTTAAATTTTAAACTAAATCTTAACCTCTATACCACTATTTTAAAAAAACCCGATCTCAAAACCCCATCAAAATTTTAAACCCCTTTTTTCTTC
>JAODAL010049695.1:0-27985 GCA_025379985.1 Phyllomedusa bahiana | reverse complement strand
CCACCAGTGTATTTTGACTCCTGGGGTCCACCCGTGAAGTTGACTCTTGGGGTCCACCAGTGCAGTTGACTCTTGGGGCCCACCCTACATCTAATGTACATGACAGCGCATTTTTGCTGCTCCCATGTGGGCCAGTCTGAGACGTTTCCTTACATCTCTATAAACCTCTGTGTAATAAGACACACCCAATGCTTGTAGCTGCAGAACTACTGACGAGCCCTTTAACTGAATGCAGTGAAGAGGATTCCGATCCACAGAACTTTATCTAACAAGATTTTCCATCAAAATTTTTCTAAAAAAAATAAATTCTTACCGTGCAGAGAAGATCTGGTCTCCTGTCCGTGCTCGGATATCACTGAACTTCTCCCCAGGCTCGTCTTTGTTATATGTTTTCAAAACCGAAAGCAAAAGTATCTAGAAGAGACCGGATTTCTTTCCTTCCCTCCCATCACTTCTTTAACCCCTGCAACCAAAGGGAAAGAAAAATTTTTAAAAAAATTCCCTTTTTGGGCTTCCTGCCCCAAAGTTTTTTTTAAAAACCCTTTCAAAAATCCCTTGTTTATGATTATTTTTTTTTACAACTAGGACTTAGCTGCCTTTTTGTTATATTAAAAATGGATCTTTTAAGCAAAAACATCAAAAAGCAAAGCAAAAACAGTGTTTTTGTAGACTTTTCCTATTTATGTCTGGAAAGAAACCTGATATGGCACTCGCCAGGAATAGGGAGCTTAACATTTATTTTACCCCTTTAAAAAAATTAAACTTCGTTTTATTTTAATAATACAGAAGTCCCCGGGTTTTACGAAGGGGAAAGGGGGACGTAGTTTTCTTAGGGATGAATTTGTATTAAGTGGGAAAACGGGAAATTTTTTAGTACATGTGTGGTGTGGAACGCTGGCACTTGTAGTTCCATACCATGTATGTACTTATTGTATGGGTGCTGTTTATTACAGGTGTTTAACATGAGCTGCTGTGGCATGCTGACACTTGTAGTCCCATGTTCCACTGCAGCTAGTAGCGGTTTTGGAACTACAACTGCCAGCATGCCACAGCAGCACATGTTAAACACATGTACAATCAGCACCCATACAATTAGCACATGTGTGATGTGGCATGCTGACACTTTGGGCGACATGTATGAAGATCGGCGCGTCGGAGTGCCCGTTTTCGAGCGCTCGAACATGAAAGCTGCGCCTCATTCATGTCGCCCGCCCGGGAGTCCCCTCAACATGCGGTGAAAAAGTCCACTGCGCCTCGCCAATGTGTGGGGCGCAGTGCGGGACTTAGGGCACATTTTGGGGATCGGGATTAGGGCGCCGATTTCTGGCGGAACCTGCGCCTCACCGGTCCGAATCCCCTGTCGGACGCAGGGAGGCGATGTTAGGCGCAACCTTCGCCACATTCAGAGGCGCCTAACATAAAGGGGCGTGAAATGGGCGCGGTGTGGGCGTTCTGGGGCGGGACGCGGCAAATTCGAAAACTCCAAGGCATGTATGATTGCGAGTCGGCAAAGTGAGGCGCATTACAGCGCTCTACAGCTCCAACAGGCAGACCTAGTTTAATGTGGTCTATCTGAGCGGCGAAGTCGAAGTGGAGCGCGAATTCAAGTAACGTGCTCGAGTTCTACACTGACAGCAGTACACTCGACAAAAAAATTGATTTGTCAAGAGAAAAATAATAAATCAAGAAATCCTGCTTGGAGGACAACAGTCCGCAGCCTTTTTTGATATACTGAATTGCATTAAACCTCAAAGCAGGGCAAATACATCTAAAATTGTTGTTATAGAAAATGTGTTAGAAAACATCTGGGCAACCTCTGGGCAACATCGCATTGGCTTTTTGGGGTTGTTACATTAGTGTAATTTCCAGGGACTTGGGAATACATTTGGTAGTGGATATATTTTTCTTTGAACCTTATCTAATATATTGTCATTAAAGTGATTGTCAAAAATGTATTTTATACATTTATTAAATTTGTTCCAACACTTGGATATGTCTGTTTTATTAAGTAAATCTTTAATAACCCAAAACCAAAATTTTAAATTTTTTATACTGTGTAATGTATCTCCGAGGCAAATCTGTTTTCCCAATTAACATTGCAAATATGCCACAAAAGTGTGGCCGATTTGCAATGTAAATCCGAACGGATTTTGCGTCGGAGATTTCAGTCCCCATAGAAAAAAAATGGTGAGCGTGCAAGGAAGTGCGGTGCCCCGGGGATAACAGGGGGCAGATAAGGTAGAACTGTGCCCGGGACTGACGGAAACAAGGTTAAGGATGTGGTGCCCGGGCTGACAGGAGCAAGGTAAAAGGGGGTGTGGTGCCCAGGTCATAGGGCATTGAGAACGGTGCCCGGGCTGACAAACAAGGTAAAGGGGGTGTGTGCCCGGGCTGACAGGAGCAAGGTAAGGAGTGGTGCCAGGCTACAGGAGCAAGGTAAGGGAGTGTGGTGCCCGGGGCTGACAGGAGCAAGGTAAGGGAGTGGGGTGCCCAGGGTTCATAGGAGCAGTGCAAGTGAGAGAGGTGCCCGGGGTTCATAGGAGCAGTGCAAGTGAGAATTGGTGGGGATATAGCAGGTAGGGTGGGTGCCCGGGGCTGAAGGAGCAAGGTAAGGGAGTGGGTGCCCGGGGCGACCCTAGAAGGGAGTGTGTCCGGTTCAAGGAGCAAGGAAGGGATGTTGTGCCCGGGGGCTGACAGGAGCAAGGTAAGGGAGTGGTGCCCGGGGCTGACAGGAGCAAGGTAAGGGAGAGTGGTGCCCAGGCTACAAGCAGTAAGGAGTGGGGGCCGGGCTACAAGCAAGGTAAGGAGTGTGGTGCCCGGCTGACAGAGCAAGATAAAGGAGTGTGTGCCCGGGGCTGACAGGAGCAAGGTAAGGGAGAGTGGTGCCCAGGGTTCATAGGAGCAGTGCAAGGGAGAGCGGTGCCCGGGCCTGACATGAGCAAAGGTAAGGGAGTGCGGTGCCCGGGGCTGACAGGAGCAAGGTAAGGTGTGGTGCCCAGGTCATAGGGCATGCATGAGAAAGGGCCCCGGGAGCAGGAGCAAGGTAAGGGAGTGCGGTGCCCAGGGTCTAGAGCAGTCAAGGAGAGCGTCCGGGGTGTTGAGCAAGGGAAGGGAGTGGGTGCCCGGGTTGACAGACAAGGTAAGGGAGTGTGGGTGCCGGGGCTGACAGGAGCAAGGTAAGGGAGTGTGGTGCCCGGGGCTGACAGGAGCAAGGTAAGGGAGTGTGGTGCCCGGGGCTGACAGGAGCAAGGTAAGGGAGTGTGGTGCCCGGGGTGCGGAGCAGGAGGGAGTGTGTGCCGGGGATGAAGGAGCCAGGAAGGGAAGTGTGTGCCCGGGGGGTGACAGGAGCAAGGTAAGGGAGTGTGGTGCCCAGGGTTCATAGGAGCAGTGCAAGGGGATGTGCCGGGTTAAGGAGCAGGTAAGAGGGGTGCCCCAGGTTCATAAGCAGTGCAAGGAAGCGGTGCCGGCTGACAGGACAAGTAAGAGGCGGTGCCCATAGGACATCCCTGGCACTGAGGCTAAAACTGTTCATTCAGCACAAAATAGTTGAAAGGATTGATGTTTATTCTTCCCTGTCAACTGGGTGTGACCATTCTAATTGGGGGGCATATCCCTGCACAATCTGAAATTGTCCAATCAGTGTTGAACATCAGTGTGGGACAGCCCCCCTTTCAGAATTAGAATGGTCACACCCAGTTGACAGATTCAGTCATACATTTCTAGTAGGAATAACAGAGGAACAGCACAACACAGAGTTATAAGAGAAGAGGCTCCAGGATGGTTATTTCACAGGGAACACAAGGATTTACAAAGACAAACAAGTTGCAAAATAAACAACGTGACTCATAGGTTGTAACTTTGAGTTAATCCTGATACAAAGTATATTTGTTCACCCAAATTAACCAGGACATTGTCACATGGAATAGTGACATCACACATGAGTTTTGTCAACTTGCTTCTTCAAATGATACTGTCCAAAACTCTAAAAACTTCTTTAGAATCCTTAATTTATCCCGGCATCCCATAGACTATATTCACTAATATTTGGGCAGTGGCACGATGCAACTGCCTGCTTCATATTTAATGTAGAATCCTACCCCAGAATATTCAATGACTTCTGAAAGTGGACTTTGAGGTATATTATACATACTGAATCTCTGCTAATCCTTCTATGTACGGGACCCCGTAGCAGACTGAGTCCTGCCCTTGCAAACCCCTTTTAGGGGCCCCAGACCGAGGATGTCACTGCACCTCTACTAACCCTATGTGTATGGGCCCCGGGGAAAAAAGGATGCACTGCACCTCTGCTAACCCTGTTTGTATGGGCCCCGGGAGCGGGGACTATGTCACTGCCCTCTGTAACCTATGTGAAAAGGGGCCCCCCAGAGCAGACGGATGTCACTGCCTCTGCAACCCCTACTGTTTTGGGGGGCCCTGGAGCAGAGGATTTCATTTGCCCCTCTGCTAACCCTACGTGTATGGGGCCCTGGAGAAAGGGGATGCCCACTGCACCCTGCAAACCCACTTTTGTGGGGTCCCCTGGACGAGGATGTACTACCTCTGCTAACCCTACGTGTATGTGGCCTGGAGCAGAGGATGTCACTGCACCCTGCTAACCTACTGTGTATGGGGCCCCGGAGCAGACAGAGGTCACTGACCTCTGCAATCCTACGTGTATGGGGCCCCAAGCAGGGATGTCCCTGCACCTTCAAACCCTACTGTTTATGGGGCCCTGGACAGCGGATGTCACTCACCTCTGCTAACCCTACTGTGTATGGGGCCCGGAGCAGAGGATGCACTGCACCTCTGTAACCCTACTGGTGTGGTCCCCTGGAGGACGGTGCCCCCTGCCCTCTGCAAACCCCTATGTGTATGGGCCCTGGAGCAGACGGATGTACTGCACCTCTGTAACCCTACTGTTAGGGGGCCCCCGGGAGCAGACGGTTCACTGCACCTCTACTAACCCTACTGTTTAGGGGGCCCCCAGACAACGGAGTCAGCACCTCTGCTAACCCTGCTGTGTATGGGGCCCCCGGAGCAGATATCCCTGCTCCCTCAAACCCCTGCGGGGTAGGGGGCCCCAGAGCAGACGGATTCACTGCACCTTGCTAACCTACGTATATGGGGCCCTGGAGCGGGAGGATGTACGACCTCTGCTAACCCATGTGGTGGTCCCCTGGTCAAAAGGATTCACTGCACCTTCTAACCACTGTGTATGGGGCCCCCGGAGCAGACGGATGTCACTGCACCTTCTAACCCAATGTGTAGGGGCCCCCCCGGAGATACAGATGCACACCCCTCTTTTAACCCTACTGTTAAGGGCCCCCGGAGCAGACAAAGTACTGCACCTCTGCTAACCCTGCTGTGTATGGGGCCCAAAAAAGCAGCGGTGACTGCCCCTTTCCCCCTTAACCCTACTTGTAGGGGGGCCCCGGAGGCAAAAAATTCCACTCACCTCTGCAAACCCCTGCTGTTATGGGGCCCCGAGCAGACATATCACGCACCCTGTAACCTGTGTGTATAGGGCCCGGAGCAGACGGATGTCACTGCACCTCTGCTAACCCTACTGTGTGTGGGCCCCCGGAGCGAGGATGTCACGCACCTCTACTAACCCTACTGTGATAGGGCCCGGAGCAGACGGATGTCTTTGCACCCTGCAAAACCCTACTGTGTAGGGGCCCCGGAGCAGAAGGATGTCATTGCACCTCTGCTAACCCTATGTGTAAGGGGCCCCGGAGCAGGAGGTGTCCCCTGCCCCTTTCCAAAACCCTATGTGTATGGGGGCCCGAAGCGACGGATATCACTGCACCTCTGCTAACCCTACGTGGGGGGGGGCCCCCGGAGCGAGGATTCACTGCCCCTTTTTGCAAACCCCACTGTGTATGGGGGGCCCCGAGCAGACGGATGTCATGCACCTTGCAACCCACTGTTAGGTGCCCTGGAGCAGAGGAGTAAACTGCACCTCTGAAAACTCTACTGTGTAGGGGGCCCTGGAGCAGAGGATGTCATTTGCACTCTGCTAACCTTACTTGTATGGAGCAGACTGATTCATAAAATCTCTGCTCACCCACTGTGATGAGGCACGGGCAAGGGATGTCCTGCCCCCTTGCTAACCCTCTATGTATGTGGCCCCTGAGCAGACGATTACGCACTCTGTAACCCTACTGTGTAGGGCCCCGGAGCAGACGGATGTCACGGGCACCTCTGCTAACCCTATGTGTAGGGGGCCCCGGAGCAGACGGAGTCACTGCACCTCTGAAACCCACGTGTATGGGGCCCTGGAGCAGACAGATGTCACTGCACCTCTGCTAACCCTACTGTGTACGGCGCCGCAGAGCAGACGGATGTCACTGCACCTCTGCTAACCCTGCTGTGTATGGGGCCCCAGAGCAGACGGATGTCACTGCACCTCTGCTAACCCTACTGTGTAAGGGGCCCCGCAGCACAAGGATGTCACTGCACCTCTGCTAACCCTACTGTGTATGGGGCCCCGGAGCAGACGGATGTCACTGCACCTCTGCTAACCCTACTGTGTACGGTGCCCTGGTGGAGTCGGATGTCACTGCACCTCTGCTAACCCTACTGTGTATGGAGCAGACTGATGTCACTGAATCTCTGCTAACCCTACTGTGTATGAGGCACGGAGCAGACGGATGTCACTGCACCTCTGCTAACCCTACTATGTATGTGGCCCCTGAGCAGACAGATGTCACAGCACCTCTGCTAACCCTACTGTGTATGGGGCCCCGGAGCAGACGGATGTCACTGCACCTCTGCTAACCCTACTGTGTACGGAGCCGCAGAGCAGATGGATGTCACTGCACCTCTGCTAACCCTACTGTATATGAGGCCCCGGAGCAGACAGATGTCACTGAACTTCTGCTAACCCTACTGCATATAGGAAGAGCAGGACCAAGACTTCCAACTATTACCCCAGCCTCTAATTCCCCAGACAACAACTGAGAATCCATGGGACCACGCTGATGGTGGTGTTGGCTCTATGGACCCTCCAGCAGCTGTGGGTGCAGTCAGCATGGCTCCAGATACCTGGCATAACCTAAAAGTATCTTACTGAGTCAGTCCCAGCAGCCCTCTAGCTGCTGTCTATGCTGCACCTGCTGGTTACTCCGGATATTAGCTGTTGGTCATAATAATCTGACCTGACTGTATACTTGTATGCCCTCAAATTATATCTACATTTCCATGACTCTTTCTACATTGAAAATGGCTCTTACAAACAGAAGTCCTCCAGCCACCAAGAGATATGCCCCACCAAGCCAGCTGTACCCAGAAGATAAAGAGAAGATCTGAGGCCACAATATCTACATCCACATTCCTGGATTGTCTGGTTTTACAGTAAGGACTCAACAAATGTTCAGTCCGATGCTATAAATACCCATGTATCTGACCCAGTTGTGGCCGTCTGTACAAGGCGACGCATATGACATCTCATTTGTAACAGCCGCGCTCAAGCAAGAAATAATAAATGACATTAACTTTTGACTAAATGTTTCACGGCTGTTTTTAGCTGCAACAAATTTTGGGTCATGGTGAAAAACAGGGACACGTGACTGAACTGGGCCTGTTAGTGAAAAGAGAAGCTTTATTTCCTCATTCACTCTCCCTTCTTTGGTTCCCAGTCCCTATGTTCACTGTGGTCAGTATAGTCCCCAAGAAGCTGACACGGACGGAAATGTAATGTATAAATGTCTTTGGACAGGCATGAGTGAGTGCATGGGGTTGTAGCTGTATTATCTCATCAGGAGGAAGAAGACGTTTGTGGTGGAGCGATCACGCTGGCCACAGAGGAGAAAAGGAAACCTCTGGTGGGCTCCTAGGCGAGAGTGAGGATGCTTTTCAGGGAAAAAGGAAGAGAGAGAGGCAGACAGCAAGAGTTATGTGAAATCATGTACAGTAGCTTTAGTACGGGCCGCAAAAATCAACTCCACTGTAATCCCCAAGAATCAACTCTATTGGTGGGCCCCAAGATTCAACTGTACTGGTGGGCCCCAAGAATCAACTAAACTGGTGGGCCCCAAGAATCAACTCCACTGGTAAGCCCCAAGAATTAACTATATTGGTGGGCCCCAAGATTCAACTGGACAGATGGCCCCAAGAATCAACTCCACTGGTGGGCCCCAAGAATCAACTCCACTGGTGGGCCCCAAGAATTAACTCAATTGGTGGGCCCCAAGATTCAACTGGACAGATGGCCCCAAGAATCAACTCCACTGGTGGGCTCCAAGAAGTATAGCCACTAGTGAGCCCCAAGAACGATCTCCACTGGTGGGCTCCAAGAATTATAGCCACTGGTGGGCCTCGAGAATCAACTTCACTACTGGGATCCAAGAATCAACTCCACTGGTGGGTCCCAAGAATCATCTCCACTGGTGGGTCCCAAGAATCATCTCCACTGGTGGGCTTAAATTATCATCTCCACTGGTGGACCCCAAGATTCAACTCCACAGGTGGGCCCCAAGAATTATAGCCACTGATGGGCCTCGAGAATCAACTCCACTGGTTGGCCCCAAGAATCAACTCTAATGGTTGGCCCCAAGAATCAACTCTAATGGTTGGCCCCAAGAATCAACTCTAATGGTTGGCCCCAAGAATCATCTCCACTGGTGGCCCCAAGAATCAAGTTCACTGGTGGGACCCAAGAATCAACTCCACTGGTGGGCCCCAAGAATCAACTCCACTGGTGGGCCCCAAGATTCAACTCCACTGGTGGCCCCAAGAATCAACTCCACTGGTGGACCCCAAGAATTTTACTCCACTGGTGGGGCCCAAGATTCAACTCCACTGGTGGACTCCACGAATCATCTCCACTGTTGGCCTCCAAGAATTATTGCTACTTGTGGGCTCTGGGAACTCCAGCCTGACTCTGGACATATTGATAAAAGATCCATGAGAAGGAAACAGCATCCAGTGAAAAATATTGAAAATATACAACATGACTTACAGTACTTTATTCCTCACAAAAAAGTTCCCGAGACAGGGGAGCGCTGTGTTCTCTCCATTCTGCTCTATGGGAGTTCCCAGTAAAGGAGAGCGCTGTGTTCTCTCCATTCTGTTCTATGGGAGTTCCCAGTACAGGGGAGCGCTGTGTTCTCCATTCTGTTCTATGGGAGTTCCCGGTACAGGGGAGCGCTGTGTTCTCCATTCTGTTCTATGGGAGTTCCCAGTACAGGGGAGAGCTGTGTTCTCCATTCTGTTCTATGGGAGTTCCCAGTACAGGGGAGCGCTGTGTTCTCCATTCTGTTCTATTGGAGTTCCCAGTACAGGGGAGCGCTGTGTTCTACATTCTGTTCTATATGAGTTCCCAGTACAGGGGAGCACTGTGTTCTCCCTTCTGTTCTATGGGTGTTCCCGGTTGAGGGGGGCGCTGTGTTCTCCATTCTATTCTATGGTAGTTCCCTGTACAGGGGGGCGCTGTGTTCTCTCTATTCTGTTCTATGGGAGTTCCCAGTACAGGGGAGCGCTGTGTTCTCTCTATTCTGTTCTATGGGAGTTCCCAGTACAGGGGAGCGCTGTGTTCTCCATTTTGTTCTATGAGAGTTCCCAGTATAGGAGAGCGCTGTGTTCTCCATTCTCCTCTATGGGCGTTCCCAGTACAGGGGAGCGCTGTGTTCTCTATTCTGTTCTTTGGGAGTTCCCAATATATAGGAGTGGTGTGTTCGGATCTACTAAAGAGTCCTCCAAAATTTTGGCCTTTTGTTGGAACAGAGATTTCCTTAATTCTGGCAGGAAAGTTATGAAGCATGCAGGACCTACTAGCAAATACAAAGCTACCTAGAGCCATAGCTGTCATTGGATGCCGGGCACATCAGCTATCCTAGAGGGGCTCTCTTTTGGCTCATAGAGTGGGTTCCAAGCAGGAGACCCCACTCTATGGATTACATACACCTTAAACAGGAATATGAACAGGGGTTGGCTTCATGATAGATTTTAACATTATCAGTTGAAACATTCGATAAAGCGTCGAAACAATCGCAAACAGTATAGAAATCCCGGGATCTGCGGATTCTAGGACTACATTTATACATTTGTACATTTGGAGACAAGAAGAACTGGAAATCTACTCAAGAAACAAAGTAGTAAGCTGTTGGAAATTGAGAGATTATGTAGAAAAACCCTGTGTCCCTGTGTTACTTGCTTATTTTATATACAGTATATATACAATATATATATAATGCTTTCAGGTGACTGAATTCTTTACTGTAAATAGTAGTACAAGTAGGAACATTCTGTATATTTAGTACAAGGGAGGGCAGCACCTACCATGTATTCAATGATGTGATGAGTCCGAAAATATATACTTAATGCATAGCATCCAAATAATACTGCCATATACTGCCCAATTGTCAGTGCTTTACAGACATAACATAATACTCATATATAGTGCCCTTGTAACACCATGTATGGCCTGAAACGGCTGAAATAATAACGCCATATACTGCTCACATAACACTGCTTTACAGAGGCAAAATATTACTAATACTAATAATAAATACATAATACTAATAATATCTCAACACTGATAGATTGTAAGCTCTCTAATAGATTGTAAGCTCTTGGGAGTCTCATTTGTAAGTAGCTTTTTTCTTTTTCTATGAGCTTTATTGAAATAACGTCAGGTATCACAATATATGCAAAATAACAACCATATTCTTATAACAACTTGTAAAGATCAAACTCCCTTCCACATTGTTTGACAGAGTATGAACAAGGAAGAACAGCAAGTATTGTCCAGTCTTCTGACAGATTGTCCCCCTGACTTAATCTAAACGACTCCAACCTCTCTCCAGCCGAATCGCTTTCGAACCCTCTACTCGCGTTCCCGCGGGAGAGCGGAAGGTTACAGGTACACAGGGACATGAAAGTCTCCTATTATCAAATCAGTAAGCAAAAGATAGCCTTTGAGCGGGAAGGAAATAAATATCCTATGGAAATCAATATAACTTCTAAACTTTTTCAGACGCGGCTGAGGGTTCGATACTACCTAAGTGGCAACAGACCGTTACGCAATCACTTAGGAGACTCACTCCCATGTAGCACAGTCCGGAGAAGGGGAGAGTACAAACAGGCAAGGGGAGACCAAGCCAGAGCCTATATGCCTGGCATCAACTTGCGGATTGGTACTCAGGTGATCCTACAAAGGTCGTCCAATCGCTCCATGCTCCTGTCCAGAGAATTCTCACTCTCCGACCTCAGCTCCTCCATTCTTTGTATGTGAAAGATTTCTTTAAACCATTCTGTTAGGGATGGAGTCTGGGTGGTCCTCCATTTCCTGGGGATTAAGATTCTAGCTGCTGCCAGAAGGAGAAGCAGCAGCCCCCCTTTCAAGGTTCTCATCGGTACAGGTAACATGGAGAGAAGGAGAGCCCGTGGGTCATTTTGCAACAGTACACCCGTGATTTTCTCAATCACCTCAATTACCCGGTGCCAGAACGGTTGTAAGTCTGAACATTCCCACCAGATATGCATCATGGTTCCTGACTCTTTCCCACATCTCCAGCATGTGGCAGGGACTGTGGGATATAGTGTGTGTAATAGGGTGGGGACTCGGTACCATCTTGAAAGAATTTTGTAGTTAAGTTCCTGTACACGACAAGAAATTGAGGCCTTGTGCACCAGGGTGTATGCTCTAGTCCAATCCTCATCAGTTAATGTAATGCCTAGTTCTTTCTCCCAGCTATCTCTAAATACAGGCCTACCGCGTGATAGGGTATCTAAGAGCAAGTTGTATATCCCTGAGATTGCATGTCTTGGGGCATGTTGCTGCATGCACAGAGTCTCGAAACCAGAAGGGTTTCTAGCCAACCCAAACCCGAGTCTATTGGTGTCAAAGTAATGCTTAAGCTGCATGTATTGCAGCCACACATTCGGAGTTTGGTTCTGTGCCGCCACGCCTTCGTTATATGACTTGAACACAGCATTTCTAGTAAAACTGCCTATTACTTGGGGGCGCTTCCCTATGCCATCTTGATATAGAAGACAGGGAGCCGAGATCTGCAGGTCAGGGTTGCCCTTAATTGGAACCAGTGGTCCCCCGGGGGTATATAACTTATACTACACTCCATACTTTTTAAAGACTGATATGGTGACCCGTGAGATCAGGGGCAAGCGAGATAACCCGAAGTCCCTAAGACGAGGCAGGAGCCACGGCAAGGATGATATCTGCCCGCCATATATAGCGTCCTCAAGCTGCACCCATGACTTTGAAGACCTAGCGTGGAACCAATCCAGTACTCTAGCAGCGATCGTTGCTACATAATATGACTTCATGTCAGGGAGGGCCAGCCCTCCGTCACCCTTATGCCTGATTAGAATGCTTCTAGCAATCCTCGGCCTCGCACCACCCCAGACAAACTTACCAAAGCTTCTGTTGAGATCTCTATAGAGGCCATTAGGGAGAGCTACTGGGAGAGTTTGGAGCAGGTATAAGAGCCTAGGGAGGACATTCATTTTAATAATATTGATTCGACCCGTCCAGGAGAATTCCTTCCGGTCCCATTTACTTAAATCAGCTTTGATAATTTGGATAAGGGAGGCAAAATTCAGGTGAAAAAGATTATCTAGATTCTTCGGAATCTGAACGCCTAGGTACATAAAGTGGTCCGTCACCCACTTAAAGGTAAATCTGCTCTGCAGCATCTGTAGATCCCTCCGGTCCAGGGTAACATTCATTGCTACACTCTTAGACCAATTTACTTTAAAATTGCTTACCCGACTAAATCTATCCAATAGATCCATCAGAGCAGGCAGGGAAGTTTCCGGCTGTGTAATATAGAGCAGAAGATCATCGGCAAAAGCCGCGCATTTATATTGCTTGTCTCCAATCTGCAGACCCCTGATCTCCCGATCCGCTCTGATGGCCCGCATCAAACACTCCATTACCAGCACATACAGAATAGGGGACAAAGGGCATCCCTGCCTCGTCCCACTACGGATGTCAAAGGGTCTAGATAAGACCCCATTGACCCTGATCTGCGCCGATGGGTTCCTATACAATGCCATGATTCGCTGCAGCATCACCGGGCCAACCCCCACTTTGACAAGGCAGATTCCATAAAGTCCCAATCTACCCTGTCAAATGCCTTCTCAGCGTCAATAGACAGCAGCATAAGGGGGTTCTGGTCTTTCTGTGCATAATCAATCAGGGAAAGAGTCTTCAGAGTGTTATCCCTTCCCGGCACAAAACCGACCTGGTCTATATGTATAAGATCTGCCAAGATGGTGTTAAGTCTGATGGCAATAAGCTTGGCGTATAACTTGGCATCCATATTTAATAACGAGATGGGCCTATAACTGAAGCATAACATAGGGTCTTTTCCGGGCTTCGGGATCACCGTGATGTGAGCCTGCGTGAATGAGAGGGGAAAGGGTTGGGCGACCGAGACCGAGTTAAAGGAAGAAAGAAGGGGGTCCGTCAGCTCATCCTTAAAAACCTTATAAAATTTGGCTGTGAAGCCATCAGGGCCCGGACTTTTTCCAGACGGCAGAGAGGAAATGGCCTGCCCAAGCTCTTGCCCCGAAAAGGGAGCCTCAAGTGCTTCCAGTCGCTCCCTATCCAAATCAGGCGCAGGCGCCTGTCCCATGAAGGCCCTCAGGTTTCCACTCGCAGGGTCGGTATCCCGGGCTGGCAAAGGGAGATTATAAAGCTCCCGATAATATTCATGGAATTCATCCAAGATCTCCCCTGTGTAGAATGTTGATTTGCCTGCCTTGGTTCTGATCGAGGGTACAAAGAGAGCAGATCTTTTGTCTCGGAGGGACCTGGCCAACATCCTACTTGGTTTATTTCTCCAAGCATAAGATCTGCCGAAACCTGGCCGCCTTTTTGTCCAGCAGCTGCAGGATCTCTTGTTTTGTCTGCAAAAGGTCTCGCAGGTCTGAGTCAGACAGCGTCGCCTTATGTAAGCTCTCAAGCTCTGCCAATCTGGCCAGCAGTTTTTTAAGTTTAGATGCCGCTTCTCATTTTAAGCGGGCCCCATGCTTTATCAGCACTCCTCGAATGACACATTTTAAAGATTCCCACTTCACTTGGGGTGAGAATGGGTCTGAAGAGTGGGTGTTGATAAATAATTTGATAGTCTGAGATAGGTCAGCAACACAGACCGAATCGTGGAGTAATGATTCGTTGAGTCTCCAATTAAATTGTTTGGGCAAAGCGCATGGGATACTCAATTCATATGAAACCGGGGCATGATCCGAGAGTAATATGTTACCAATGCTCGGATTTTGCGCCTTGGGTAGTAGTGCGCGTTGGAGGAACACATAATCTATTCTACTATATCCTCCATGAGGGTACGAGTAGAATGTGTATTCCCTCCCGCCTGGGTGGATGAGTCTCCTGTTTAGTCTGTGGTGCGAGACCGAGGAGTGCCACATCGTGGTGTCCATACATGGCTGCATGGCAATATTAAAGTCCCCACATAGAACAATTTTCCCCCACGCAAATTCATTTAGCTCATCTAACACTCTTGGTTGCTAGTGTATAAATGGACCCTCCAATGTCGCAGTTAACAAAGAGATACCTGACATCTATGTCTTTTTTAATGTCTAAGATCTGAACTGGGAGATCTTTGTGAAAGAAGATAGCAACTCCTTTAGTTTTCTGGTCCGGATTGCTACTGCAGCACCAGAGGGGAAAGTATTTATTTTGGAAGTATTCCAGGTGACCCACTAGCAGGTGAGTCTCCTGGACACAGAGTATACGGGTCTTCTACCTGTGCATGCTAGACAAGATCTGAGATCTCCTTTCTGGGATATTAAATTCCTTGTCATTGAGGGAAGAAATTTTAAATGTCGCCATGTTATCAGAAAGTACCGAACAGTCAAAGTCACGAGCGAAAAGAAACTATCCACTCAGCCGCTTCTGAACTAAAAAGGTAAAAAGTAAAACACTAAATGTAAAAATTAGAGAATACACGCAGAATATAAGCCTGAGTACTGGTATACAGGCCAGCAGAAATAACTAAGCTTTGCAGAATCTCTAACTGCTTAATATAAACACACAGTGTTCGTAGCGCACCTATCGGGGGGAGGGCAGGGAGCCCTGCTGAACTAAGATAGGGTGTCGAGAAATGACACAGTCAACTAACTGGGTAAAGACAGGTCAATCGTGGGGCCTATCATACTACAGAAACTTTGCAATTTGGAACATTGCATCAAAGAGTGGTACAATACACAAAACTGCTAGGAGGTTTCTTGTTGTGTCCAGTTCGGAGTCTGGGCAGACCAGTCATCACCGACTGGCAACAACAGACATCCGAACGCCCACAAGAGTTGTCAATCTAACTTTCTGAGCAGTTCCCAGGGGAACAGCTATAGAGATGGCAGCTAGGCCAACTATATATGTGAATCGTGGCACTGGGCAGGTCCGTCTAAGTGAAATGCTGGATTATCATTGTGTATTATGCAGTGCACCGGGCCTCACTGCCCCATCTACCCTTTCTATGCGTGAGACCAGTCTCTGCGATCTCGATAGCCTCTGTTCCTTTGGGGATCCCAATAGCCCGGGCCTCCGTGCAGAGGATGCGGGAGGGGCCACAGGCAGCCGCGGAGGGGCATTGGACGCAGCAACGTCCCAATCGGGGATGGCAACCCTGGGCAGTTTCAAAGCTGTAAGGAATATCGGTAAATCCGCCGGAGTTCTGAAAGTCACCGTGCCCTCCTCTGTTCTGACATGAAGGGCAAATGGGAATCCCCAATGATATGCAATTCGCCTATTTTGCAGGAGGGATAAGAGAGGCTTCAATGCCGAGCGGAGTCGAAGTGTACGCCTAGATAAATCAGGGAATAAAGCTAGCTTGGCTCCTTCAAAAAGAATATGTGGGGCTAGTCTCGCCCTCCTCATTATATCCTCCTTCATGGCATATTAATGAAGCCTACAGATTACATCCCTCAGCTTGCTAGGATCTGAACTCATGGGACGGAGAGCCCTATGCGCTCTGTCAATCTCAATATGCGAATCAGGGGCTTTTCCTAACAGCATATTGAAGAGTTTACACAGTGACGAGGTTAAGTCCTGAGGTTTGACAGACTCTGGGAGCCCACTAACCCTTATGTTGTTCCTCCTATTTCTGTTTTCCAAATCATCAAATTGATCTACTAGTTGCTGATGGAGGGTTTGTTGTGACTTAAGTGCCGTTTGCAAGTCCAGTATAGATGTCTGAACGGAGGAGCATGATGATTCAAGCGACTCCACTCTGGACTGGAGCGCAGACACATCATTTTTGACCACCCCCAGCTCCCGGCGCCACCCTTGTTTGATATCAGCTGCCATAGCCGACAAGTCATTCTTGGTAGGTAAAAGTGTTAAGAGCACCTGAAGCTCCGGGTGACCCCTAAGGATTGATAGAGCTCTACTTTTTTCGATATCAGAGGCACCATCAGCCAAAATGTGCCGCGGATCCCCCAGGGACCCCGGGGTCGGATCTGGTGCGCCACTGCTGAGGGCTTTCTGGAGGGGATATTTGCTGAGTCCAAAATGCCTGGGAACCGCAGTCAGTAAGAGAGTCCTCAAGTGGGTCCAGGACAGTCTCCTGGGAATGCTTCTGAGGATCACCTGAACGTGGGAGTGTACATGATGAGCCCCCAGATGGCCTATCTCCCATGGCAGAAGAAGCTCTGCGCTGCAAAGCAGGCTCAGGGTATGGGTTATACACCGGAGTAGCATCAGGGTCCTCCACTCTCAGAGCACCATGTCCTGAATCCGGCTCACCAGGACAGGGTCGGCCTGCAAAGTCCTCCCGCGGGGACCCATCCCCCCCGAGCTCCCTCCTCTGGGCTACAGGGGATGGGAGTCCTCTTAAGGAGTTGTCTCCCTACCGAGTTTCATAGGCTGCATGAATGAAATACTCTGTCACTTCCTGGTTCGACTGACTAATTTTCATACAGCTCCTTGGTCTATTCAGCTCTCTGTTTTCAGTTGCTAATTAGCTCAGAAGCTTCTGAAACTGCTTGCAGAAGGTTTTATCTGATCCCTCAAACAAAAGCCCTAATTACAGTTCTGTTTACTTTACATAAATCAAGCTTTTTACTGCCTAGCAGCACAGAGGCCTGTGTGATGACGTCATTCACTGCTATCACATAGAACAAACAGCAGGGAGGAGAGCTGTACACAGGTCGGTTACTGAGGGAACTGAAACAGCCAGGGAGGTCATAAATTCACTTGTATCTCTTTAACAAAAACAGATGAACAAAGCAATATATTTGAAAAATGTTTTTATTTTGTGTTCCCTACAATTTATAAGCTGTTCTTTGTAGCGAGACAACCCCTTTAATGGAGGCGAGCCCGCCGCCATGTGCTCTCCCTCCTCCCCCAGCACAGGAGTCCCCCTCTGCAATCCGTCGCCCCCAGCCAGCTTCAGGCACTTACGACTGGTGGGGAACCCGACCTCCTCTGTTCTCGGTGGCGTGGGAAGCTGCCGGCGTCTCAGGGGTACCGTTGGGTCTCTCCCAGCAGGTTCACATGTCGGCGAGGCGCTCCAATTCGAGGAGGAAGATGGCGCCCACGTGGAACCGTAGTGCCCAGGAGATGCGTCCGCGTTCTCCGCAGGTGAGCCGCGGGGCTGCGGCGGGTGGTGGGTGTCTTGGGCGGATGCTCACGTACCTCCTTGCGCGCCTGTCTCCATTGGGGTCTCCTGGGTAGCCGCTTTAGCTCTTCCTCCTGGCATCTTATGGCTGAGTGCACGTCCCGGTGGGGAAGATGGCGCCCCCGTGGTATCGCTGCGTCCCGGGGATGCGTCCACGCTCTCCGCAGAAGAGCCACAGGGGTACTGCGGTTTATGGGTCTCCCGGTCAGGGGGCCACATTCCCCCTCGCAGGCTTGTCCCCGGTGAAGTCTCCTGGGTGTCCGCTTCGCCTCTGCCTCCCGGCAAGTCGCGGGTCTGTGCGATTCTCGGCGAGGAAGATGGTGCCCACTGAGCCACAGTCACAGGCCCCAAGTCTTCGTGCCGATCCAAGAGGGGCTCAAAGAAGTTTCTGATTGGCACACCCGGTGCTGGGGTGCCAGGTGCAGTCCTGGACCCCTTTTTGCCTCTTTTAGAGGGCATCTGGAGGCTTTTACCACTCTTTGAAGCTTCGGCTCGCTCAGAGCTCCTACAGTGTGCGTCCTCCTGCTAGCATGCTAGGCCACGCCCCCCCGTACGTAGCTTTTGTATAATGTAATGTCTGGTTTGTCTGTGCTTATACCCTCTATATTGTAAAGTGCTGCGGAATATGTTGCCGCTATATAAAGATTATTATTATTATTATAACACAGTGCCCTCATAACACTATGCGTGGCCTGAAAGGGCTGAAATAATACCACCATATACTGCCCAAATAACTGTGCTTTACAGTGACAACATAATGCTCATAATAATAATAATAATAATAATAATAATAATATCACAATACAGTGCCCTAATAACATCATATATGGCCTAAAAGAGCTGAAATAATACTGCCATATACTTCCCAATTAACAGTGCTATACAGAGACAAAATAACAATGATATAAAGTGCCTTAGTAACACCATGTAAGACCTGTAAGGACTGAAATAATACAGTCATATACTGCTCAAATAACACTGCTATACGGAGGGAACATAAAACTAACACTAATAATATAGATTATATTATCTACAGAATACCAATACTAATAATATATCAATACGGTGCCCTAGTAACATTATGTATGGCCTGAGAGAGCTGATACAATACCACCATATACTGCCCAAATAACACTGCTATACAGAGGCAACATAATACTAATAACATCTCAATACAGTGTCCTTGTAATACTTTCTATGGCCTGAAAGGCCCAAAATAATGCTGCCATATACTGCCCAAATAACACTGCTATACAGAGGCCACATAATACTAATAACATCTCAATACAGTGTCCTTGTAACACTCCTATTGCCTTAAAGGCCCAAAATAATACCGCCATATGCTGCCCAAATAGCACTGCTATACAGAGGCAACATAATACTAATAACATCTCAATACAGTGTCCTTGTAACACTTTCTATGGCCTGAAAGACCCAAAATAATGCCGCCATATACTGCCCAAATAACACTGCAATACAGAGGAAAACATAATACTAAAAACCCATCTCAAATAGTGTCCTTTGTAACACTTCAAACGGCCTGAAAGGCCTAAAAAAATAGGGGCCATATAATTTTCCAAAAAACACTGCTATAACAGAGGTACAAAATAATTCTAATAACATCTCAATACAGTGTCCTTGTAACACTTCTATGGCCTGAAAGGCCCAAAATAGTACCGCCATATACTGCCCAAATAACACTGCTATACAGAGGCCACATAATACTGATATACAGTTCCCTAGTAACACCATGTACGGCCTGAATAGCACTAAAATAGTAAAGCCATGTACGGCTGTAATAATAATAACATAGAATGGCTAAATAATACTACTACAGAGTGTCCAGTGCCATGCGGAGCTCACATGGTATTGATATGAGGGGCCAAAAATACAACCATACAAAACCCCACAAAAGAGATTTTAGTATTTATAATGTTCTTTCTGTAATGCTTTAGTTTGGTTTTCAGGATTTCTGCTATCTGTCAAGTCCAGTGTTCGGGAAAATACTTTAGTATTTGGGAAATACTACTTCAAAAGTATTTTCCAAATACTAAAATACTTGAAAAATGTAAACAAAAAATTTAATAAAAACAAAAACGGCATCCGAGGTCCTTTAGCCCGTGTTCAGACGGCTTATTCAAGCCGTAATTGCGAGCCGGATTGCGCTCGCAATTCCGGCTTGAATAAGGGGCGGGTGCGGGGGCGGGGGCGCGGCCCGCCGGCTCCATAGACTTACATTATCCACGACGCGTATTGCGCCTGGATAATGTGCAGGTCACTTTCTCCCCTCCCGGCGGATTCGCTGAGCGGGGAGGAGCGACGGAATCCACTGTTCTCTATGAGAACTGTGGATTACCGTAATTACTGCGACGGATTGGCGCCGTACTGCAGCGCCAATCCGGCGCGCAGTACGGCGCCAATCCGCGCCGAAATAAGCCGTGTGAATGGCCCCTTAGCCTACTAGAATTAGCATCTACCCTGCAGATATGTCATTGGCCAGGATTCATTGTGTCCGACTCCTATAGAAGATGTCTGTCACACATGGAGGAGAGGATGCTACAGTAAAGAGAAAACATACAGGTACCTTCCTTTAGTTACTATGCCTATTAATGTCAGGCATTTGGGGATATTAATTTAGTTTCAGTAACTCCATGTGCTTCACATTAATAGCAGTTAACCCCATGATGTCCCTCATATTAACCCCTGTGTGCCCTATATAAGGGTTACTTATATGTGAGACACATGGTGGTACTAATAAAGGACCTTAATTATGAAGATACCTAATTATTACCTCCATGTCTCTCACATATCAGTAACTCTTATTTGAGGCACACAGGGGGTTAGTGTGAGAGACATGGAGGGGTTAACTGCTATTACTATGAGGCACATGGAGTTACTAAGCTGTAATGCACATGACCAGACTTTTTATCTGCAATGGTCGATTCCCTCCGGCTTATACTCGAGACAATACGTTTTCCCAGTTTTTTGTGGTAAAATTAGGAGCCTCGGCTTATATCCGGGTCGGCTTATACTCGGGTATATACGGTAATTTTACAAAATCGATTATGCGATTGGGATGATCAAAAACTAAAAATAAATCACGCTTCACTACAAGGCGGACTTGCGTTGCTGGAACGCGCTGGAATTTTCCCTCCTCTCGTCGCACCTCACACGAGATACGAGAAACGAGAGTGATGACGTGAGTCGCGGTGTTGTTTTTTTTTTAAGTGCGGTGAGGCGGGTTATTTAAATTACAACATTTGTTTTGAATTTAGAAAGTAATTAAAATACTTAAAATAATTCCTAAAAGTATTTTAATTACAAATATAAAATACTGAATAAAAAAAGTATTTTGATTACAAAATACAAATACCTGACAAGTATTTTAAATACTATTTTAATTACTTGTATTTTAAATACTCCCGAACACTGGTCAAGTCTTACCTCCAGTGAATAAAAGCCTGTCCTGATCGGATCGGAAGGGGATGTTCACACAGATTATTTGCGGGGTGTACTTTGGGGCATAATTGCACTCATTGAGTACAATGATTCTGCAGCATATTCCCCTGCGAGTACTGAGCGCCAGGAGAAAGACGTCATGCCGTGTCGGGGAAAGGGAGGTTGAATGGGGCTTGGGACAGAGCGCTTTAGAAGTAGGCGCTGGCCAGCGCCTACTTCTAATAACAGCAGAAGTATAGCGGCGCGCACAGTACACTCTGCTATACGCTATGTGAACATACTTTTAGGTCATGTTCACACGGCTAAAACCTGGAATTCAGTCCGTAATTACGGGCCGTAGTGCGCCTGTCACGGCCTGAAAACGTCATGGTCATTATGGTGATCCACAGTTCTCATAGAGAACTATGGATTACGTCTCCTCTCCCTGCTCGGCGAATACGCCGCGGGGGGAAATAATTGACAGGTCACTTTCTAGCGGCGTATACGCGCCGCTAGCAATGATTGTCTATGGGCCGGCAAGGTGCCGGCCCCCCGCTCCATCCCCCACTCCCGCCCCGCCCCCGGCCACACGGCGTAACTGCGGGGCGTAATTACGTCCCGCTGTTAACCCGTGTGATCATGGCCTTAGGGTTAAAGGTATCAGAGCCGTTTGTCACATGAACTTTAGCGACATGTTTGAAAACTGTCTTGGTCTAAGACTTTCTTTGTTGCCCATAGCAACCAATCAGGGCCCATAGCAACCAATCAGGGTCCATAGCGACCAATCAGAGTTCATAGCAACCAATCAGCACCCATAGCAACCAATCAGGGCCCATAGCAACCAATCAGAGCCCATACCAACCAATCAGAGCCCATAGCAACCAATCAGAGCACCCGTTTCATTCTTTCAGAGCACTAGATGAAATGTAAGGGGCACTCTGATTGGTTGCTATGAGCTCTGATTGGTTGCTATGGGCAACAAAGAAAGTCTTAGACCAAGACAGTTTTCATACATGTGGCCCTATGTGTCTATGACCTGAACTCTTATCCAGATCCAGATTTTCTGTTACACAGTTTTAATAAGGTAGGTTTTAATGGGGACATGTATGATAACGGTCTAGCAGTAAGACTGCCTTTGTTATCTATGGCAACTAATCAGAGCTGAAATCAACCAATCAGAGCCCATAGCAACCAGTCAGAGCTCATAGCAACCAATCAGAGCTCATAGCCACCAATCAGAGCCCATAGCAACCAATCAGAGTCCATAGCAACCAGTCAGAGCTCATAATAACCAATCAGAGCCCATAGCAACCAATCAGAGCCCATAGCCACCAATCAGAGCCCATAGCAACCAATCAGAACCCATAGTAAACAGTCAGAGCCCAGAGCAACCAATCAGAGCCCATAGTGACCAATCGGAACCCATAGCAACCAATCAGAGCCCATAGCAACCAGTCAGAGCTCATAGCAACCAATCAGAGCTCATAGCAACCAATCAGACCGCAAAACAACCACACACAGAAAACAGCAACCTATCAGAGTTTCAAAAGAAAACCAATCAGAGCCCCTTTAGCCACCAATCAGAGCCCATAGCAACCAATCAGAGTCCATAGCACCAGCCCAGAGCTCATAGTAACCAATCAGACCCCAAATACAACCAATCAGAGCCCATAGCCACCAATCAGAGCCCATAAGCAACCAATCAAACCCATAGTAAAAAAGAGCCCAGAGCAACCAATCAGAGCCCATAGTGACCAATCGGATCCCATAGCCACCAATCAGAGCCCATAGCAACCAGTCAGAGCTCATAGCAACCAATCAGACCTCATAGCAACCAATCAGACCTCAAAACAACCACAGCAACCAATCAGAGTTCATAGCAACCAATCAGAGCCCACAGCTCTTATGAACTCTGATTGGTTGCTATGGGCAACAAAAAACATCTTAGACCTAGACAATTTTCCTACGAGGACCTAAGGGTGCGTTCACACGGCAAAAACAAAATACTAGTTGGATTTTACGACCGGTATTTTGATGTTTTTTGGCACATAAGGGGACGGCTTTTGTCCGCGGTTTGCAGATTCAGCCGTCCCCCTTCACACTGAACTGTTCATGTGTCGCCTGATAACCGGACAGAAGAATGAAAATGTTCTAAGTTTTCCGTTACGCCAGCAGTGTAACAAACCGTCCGGCAGAAAATCCATGCAGTGTGAACTACTGAACGGATTTTGTATTTAAATCAATTTAAAATGTTGACAGTCAGTTTACAGACGGTTTTCAAATCCGAAAGTCATCTGTAAAACCAGCTGAAAACCTTTGCCGTGGGGACGTGCAATAAAGTGCTTTTAGGTTTTCGTGCAGATGAGCCATAATGAAACTGAAAGTAGAAAAGAGATATTTACTGGAAGCACTTCAGTTCCTGGAAATAATTGAGACATGAGATAAACTCCAAGAATTCCTCAGCCTGAAGCCGACCTTTGTTCCTCGACCTCTGCACATTTCTGCTTGCTTGTCGCTTTCTTAAAAAAAAAATCCAGTTGTTAAAGGAACCCTAACACCACAATATTATTAATAACAACAAAAATTACCTTCTGCTTTTTTGTGCCATCATTTATATAATTATTCCAAAATTTCTATAATTTTTGTTTGCAAATAAATTTTCTTTCCATTCTGAGACCAATTACTTATTTTATTTTTTCAGCGGGACTTTTTTCTCGCCGTTAGCTCTAGTTTTTACTTGCGGCCGCGTTTTTCGGGCCGCAGTAAATTTAATTTACTTATTCAAAACCCCAGTACTTACATGATTTACCGAGAGGGGAAGAGGGCAATCCCAAATTCTCTTGTTTTGGGGATTCCTAATTAAAGCGCCTACCATTGAGAAAAACCGCAGCAAAATGCACACCGAAATTATCCCATGTGAACATGCCTTGATGGGGCATGCTGGCACTTGTAGTTCCATGTTCCACAGCAGATAGTAGCTGTGGAACGACAAGTGCCAGCATGCCACAGCAGGGGACATGAGTGAAATCTTCTTAACCGGGGCACAGGCAGCAAAACAAACGTAAAAACCCTTCCCTGAACTATACAAAAGTAAAAAAAAAAAAAAAAAACATTTTGTGCCGGTTACATTTAATAAATCTACCTGTTTTGACTTACATACAAATTCAACTTAAGAGCAAACCTACAGCCCTTTCCTTCTAACCGGGGGACTACCTCTGGGTCTGTATAAAATTTCTGAGTTAAAAATATAACAAGTTATAGTGACCAGGATTCTGAGAAGGGTCTGGATACATTTCTAGATGTAATAATAGAACAAGTTATAGTGACCAGGATTCTGGAGAAGGGTCTGGATACATTTCTAGATTAAAAATTTAAAAAGTTATAGTTTACCGGATTCTGGGGAAGGGTCTGGATACATTTCTAGATGTAATAATATAACAAGTTATAGTGACCAGGATTTTTGGAGAAGGGGCTGGAACATTTCTAGATGTAATAATTTTTACAAGTTATAGTGACCAGGATTCTGGAGAAGGGTCTGGACATTTCTAGATGTAATAAATAACAAGTTAGTGCCCAGGATTCTGGAGAAGGGTCGGGGAAAATTTTAGTTTAAATAATAAACAAGTTATGTGACCAGGTTTTGGGAGAAGGGTCTGGAACATTTCTAGTGTAAAAAATTTAAAAGTTTTAGTGACCAGGATTTGGAAAAGGGTTGGGGAAACATTTCTAGTGTAAAAATAAACAAGTTTAGTGACCAGGATTCTGGAGAAGGTCTGGATCATTTCTAGTGTAATAATATAACAAGTTAAAAGTCCGGGTTTTGGGAGAAGGGTTTTGGGGAACATTTCTAGATGTAAAATATAAAAAGTTATAGTGCCCGGATTTGGAGAAGGGTCGGATACATTTCTAGATGAAAAAAGATATAACAATTTATAATACAGTTTCTGGGAGGGGTCGCTATCCGGGATTTATTTGATTCCCAGATTGGGTGGGAAAGGAATTTTTTTTCTCTAAAATGAAAAATTTGGCTCCTCCTCTTTGGGGGGTTTTCCCTTTCCCTTTTGGTAAAAACCTTTTAGCAAAATGGGCTAAACTGGAGGACGTTGGTTTTTTTTGGGTCTTAAAAACTATGTAACTGCTATGATGTTAACCCAGAGGGCCATCGGGGTTTTCCCCTGTCAGGGCCCCTTTTTAAAGTTTTATTTAAAAAAGGGTCAGCTGTCGGGCAAGGAAGGAACTAGTAATGGACGAGGCCATCGTTGGAGGGGAAAATGGAGCAAACCCAAAAAAATTTTCCGGGGGCCCCACCATAATTTGATCCGGGGCCCCCATTTATAGTTGTTTCCTGGGGCCCCCCAGGAGTTGTTTCTTGGAGCCCACCAGTGGAGTTAATTTTGGGTTTTTACCAGAAAGTTTATTCCTGGGCCCACCGGGGTTGTTTTTGAGGGCCCCCCTAGTAGATTTGATTTTAGGGCCCCCAGTGGGGTTGATTTTTAGGGTCCCCCAGTGGGGTTGAACTTTTGGGGCCACATGGAGGATTCTTGGGGCCCACATGGAGTTGATTCTTGGGGCCCCCAGTGGGTTGATACTTGGGGGCCCCCCCAGAGGATTTTCTTGGGGCCGCCCCGTGGGGTCATTCTTTGGGGGCCCACCAGTGGAGCTCATTCTTGGGGCCCATCTACTGTTTCTGTGAAAGACTGAAAATACTGCACATGACTTTTGCATTCTACCTTTCTTTCTCTGCTTTTCTCCCAGAAAGGAGCCCACCAAGCCCAGAGGTCCACCAGGGGTTTCCTTACTCTTCTGTGGGCCAGTCCGAGCCTGGCCTGGGACCATAGTGCTTCAACTGTATGAGGCCCTGAAATTACCTAAGTCAGCCCCGGGCCCTACCTGCTGGCATGGATTTCTTTCAGACCTTCACCTTGGTCAAGTTTCCTTTTGGTTTAAAAAAACAGAAAGCCAAACAAAACCAGACAGACCGAACTCAATAGGGTCCTTCAGGGGGCCCCTTTTGGTGTCTGATGCAAAATGGGTACAGTTCTAGCTCTGGAACAGAAGCCCGAACAACACAGTGTGAAAATTGGAAAAGCAGGGAATGCAAAGGGTAAAACAGAGTTTTCCAAACCCCGAAAATTTTTTCAGAAATTAAAGTAATTTTTTGGAGAATTTCTGTGGTGATGCAAATTTCTTTCAAGCAAAAAATGGGAAGTGAGAGTAGACATAAGGACCCTTCTGCCATCCAGGAGCGAAGGGGACAACTGCAAATGAGGATATCTGCTAAATTAGTCTACAGAATAGTGACCGAGCACACGATCAAGGGAATGGTAAGAAAACGGCTCACTGTCCTTTTATGGAACACATCTTGGTGGCAACCTCCATAGGAGTCACTATGGCACGGGGCCCCTACCTCAGTGTTATGGGATCTCACAGGGGGGGTCTTCCGCTTCTGCCAGGGAAAATCTAAATCAAGCAGGAGTATATTTTTCATAACATTCTAAAATAAATTGTAATTAAGTCCCTAACAAGGCAATGGGGGGGCTCAAAAACCGGGGGCCCCCCATTCACAAAACAGGGCCTCTTTTCAGCCTCTTAATATGCCGCGCCACCATAGGATTTTTAACAGGAGGGCAACAACTTTTTGGTTGGTCAAAGAGCGACACTTATTTGCCGTGTTGGGAGATTAAAGGGTGTAATAGGGGCCTAGTAGCCCCATGTTACTGTATGTGCCTGCCCATATCAAGGGGGTGACCGTGCTTTTGGCTAGGGGGGATTAGACGGGGCTCATTTGGGAATGCACCCCCACAAACCACTTTTCCCATTTTCCAAGACATATTTCTTGATAACTCTATACTTATATTGGGGTAGAGGGTCTCTGACCCTGGTCACATGTTTTATATCATACATTTTTTAAAACCATATGCATCTGTTGTATGTTATTATTTTATTAACCCATCCTTGACAGCCGGTCACAATAATATGGCTCTTCATTTTTCTCCTCCCCGCCTTCCAAAAGCCATAACTGTTTTATTTTTCCTCATCTACATAGACGTATGAGGGCTTGTTTTTTGCAGGATAAGATGTTCTATTTTAATGGTGCCAGTGACCATACCATAGTATATACTGGGAAACCAAAAGAAAATTCTAAGCAGAGTGAATGTGAAAAAACTTACTTCCGCCAGGTTTGCCTTGGATTGGTTATAGCCTTGGATTTTGCCTCTCTTTTTGTGCTGTGTAAAAGACTTATTTTTTTTATATGCGTTTTACTATTTTGTTTTTACATTTGTTTCCATAATCATGATGACAAAGATTATTTGAATACATAAAATTTGATGCTAAACATTGAGTAAAATCATAATATTCCCTGTCCCTATGCGTAGAAATAAGTCAGACACTTATTACTGGAGTAATATATTAAATGAATGCATAATGTCACGAATGTAGGTGGAGTCATTGAATCACCGCAAGCGATGGTATAAGCCGCATCAGGAAGCGGAGTCTAAGGAGCCCCCGGTATTCAGCAGAGCCCGCCGCAAAGCAGGTTGACTTCTGCGGGGAAAAAACCAGGTCGCACCCAAAGTGCTTCTTTCGATTTTAGCCGGGGTGCAGCTTTGACAGATGGTTAGATAGAGGCATAGTCGGGGGGGAAGGGAATAAGGTCGGGCGGGGGGCAGGGGAATGGGTCAGGAAACAATGCAGGAATAACTGGTACCAGATAGACACGAATCTCTCTAAGCCTCTAAGGGAAAAAATATCTGGGAGAAGTTAGATGGGGTCAAGTATAGGGGCCGGGGAATTAAAACCAATTATCGGCGCGCTGGCCCTTTAAATCTTGAAGAGCTGCTGCATGCACCCTTGGAAGTGGGTGCGCACGCCGGCATTCAGCAGAGCGGGGACGGAAAGCAGGAGCGCTGCTGGGTAAGTATGTGGTGGGGGCCCGGGGGGGG
>JAODAL010049694.1:0-27985 GCA_025379985.1 Phyllomedusa bahiana | reverse complement strand
AAAATGGCCCACTTCAAGATATGCACAGTTTTTTAACCAAATTATCCCCATGATCTAAAAAAATCCATCCCCATAAAAAACTGTGCCGATTTAAATTTGCCGTAATAATGCTCACACTATAATGATAATTACCTTTGCCAAATGGTGCAAGAACGCTAGGGGAAAAGGCCCTTCAGATTTAATTTTTGACAAATAACCGACAGAGTAAAAAGGGGTTCAGTTGAGGGGGCCCCGGGGAAAAGTGACCATAATTAATAAATTTGTTTATCCTTCAATAATT
Organism: Phyllomedusa bahiana; assembly: GCA_025379985.1. NCBI lineage: Eukaryota > Metazoa > Chordata > Amphibia > Anura > Hylidae > Phyllomedusa > Phyllomedusa bahiana. The sequence goes on along the minus strand of JAODAL010049694.1, from coordinate 27,705 downwards.
TTTTTGTCAAGGAGCCACAAAAACACAAATTTTTAGGAAGGCAATTTTATTCTGCTTAGGAGGCCCTAAACCGTATTAGGGGACAATGTGTTTAAATATGGCAGAACTAAAATAGATGGGATTTTTTAAAAACATCCTAGGCTACCACTGTAAGAGGTAAACCCTTAGGGTAATTAGTAATTAAACAGGAAAAACCCAATGGGGGGATCAACGGATGTAAAAAACAAAAAAAAACAAAAGAAAGCGTTTACCACTAAAACAGGGGGGGCAGTGAAGAGGCACTAAGAAGCTATGGGGAAAAAAAAAAAGTGTAAAATAAGATAAAGGAAGCAAAGTGGAGACGGAAAGACAAAACGCCAAGAAAGTAAAAACAAACCCCCAAAATTTTTTAATTAAAAAATATAAAAAGATTAAAACAGAAAATGTTGGCCCTTTGAAAAATACTGAGGGGGAACAGTAGGGGCGGAGAAAAAATCAAACCTTTTAAACATTTTTTTCCCACGTATTTCCCAGGAGGAACTTCCTTTGAACAAGGGATGGGGAAACCCAAATTTAAAAGTTTCTTGTCTTACCCAAGAAGAAGGCAGCCCGTCTTAAGATAAAAATGAAAAAACCCCGGTCCAGATGGCTACACCCACTTGTCCTAAGGGATTTTAGTGATTCATAGATGGGCCCCTATTTTAATTTTGGGGACTGCCCAAAACGGGGTATCCCCCAAAGGTTTGGCACATAGCAAATGTGGGCCAAATTCAAAAAGGGGTCAAAAAAGTGATCCGGAAACATGGGCCGGTAAGTTACCCGTTGTAGGAAAATGTTTAAAGGGTTTTCTCAGAGATTTACCCGGAGTTCTCACTGAAAAAAAATGTATAACCCGTTCCGCATGGGTTTTTTGAAGGATCAGTCCTGTCAGACTAATCTCCACTTCTATAGAAGTCAGGCTAGACTGGTCGGGGGGACACTGTGTCATATATCTAATTTTTTAAAGCATTTGAGCGTGCCACATAAAATTGGTTTTAATAAAAGACAATGCTTGGGCTGGGGGAAAAGGTGCAAGTGGGTAAGCAAAGGCTCACTGTAGAAAACAAAGGGTGTAATTAAAGGAATACTCTGCTGGATTGTGTTTCTTGGGGACCACAAGGGTATATTGGGGCCCTATCCTCTTCAACAAATTTTCATTAAAAATCTTACACATGGATTGCACAGTAGAATATCGATCTTTGCGACGATACAAACTCTTAAAAGTAAACAACACAAAAAGAGGGAAATGGTTATTACAAAGGGGTCGGATAAGTTGAGGCCGGGCAGGGGAAAAAGCAGTAGGTTTAACACGAAAAAAGCAAGGTTATGCACATGGGGAGGAAAAATCCTTACATACTACATGTTTAAAAGGGAAAAAAAAGGCTGGTAAAAGTGACAAGAAAAAAAATTGGAAACCTGGTGGACAGTAAACTTAATTTTTAGCAGCCAGTGCAGACAGCAGCGCCAAGGGGAAATAGGATATGGGGTGATTGAAAAGGGGCATAGGAGGCACATGATGAGAACTTTATTCTCCCCCTTATACAAGTCACTGGTTCACGGTTAGACCACACAGGAAATTGTGACAGTTTTGGGCAAACCATGCACAGGAAAGCATTGAGAGCTTGAACAGGGACAAACGGGCAACAAAAATAAATTTAAAAAAACTGGGTGGCTACATACCCAGAAAGATTAGCAAAATTAGGGTTATTTACTTTAAAAAAAGATGGCTTCGGGGACATAATAAAAAATTTTAAATACATCAAAGTTCAAAATAAGATCTCTCCCCCGATTTATTTATACCCAGGACTGTATCTAGAACAAGGGGGGATCCCTTGTTTGGGGAAAAAAGTTTCAAATAAACTAGAAAGGGATTCTTTACTTTAAACAGTGAGACGTGGAATCTCTGCCAGAGGAACTTTTCAGGGAATTCCTAACAGAGTTCAAAAGGGTTTGGGTCATTTTTTGGAGCCTAATAATATAACAATTATATGTCTGGATTCGGGAGGTCATTGATCCAGGGATTTTTTCCCTTTTCCAGATTGGTCGGGAAGGAAATTTTTCCCTAAAAAAAAGGACAATTGGTTCTACCCCATTGGGGGGTTTTTTTCCTTCCTCTGGTCAACACCTTAACAACAGGGTGAACGGATGGGGCTTCTCCTTTTTTTTGGCCCTTACAAACTATGAAACTATAAACGTTAATGGACACATATTGCAAAATGCCTTGTTTTTTTGAAAATCTTTAACATAGCTAGCAATCCTGTATTGAGACAACCCTTTTAATACAATAAAAAAAAAGAGAAACAAAGACAGGGGGATTCCACCTATTTAAAAATGTGTTTTCTAAATTAAACACTAAAAAATTCATGTAAAAATAGTGGGAAAAAATTCCCTAATTGTACAAGGGAGGAAGGGAAAATTGACCCGATGTAGGTTATTCAGAGGCAAGGGGTATGGGGCACTGACGGGGCAAAGTACAGAGACAATTTCCCACACTTGAGTAAAATGAAAAAAAGAAAGCCCCAAAAAAAAGGCACCGGGTGAACAGGGGGTGTTAACCCCCAGTATTTCCAAGTGAAGCTCAATTGGTCCGGGGCTCATTGGGGGCAACGCTACCCAAGACGGGACAGAAAATTCCATGAAATAAAAGGTGGGTTTAAAACCCTTTTTCCGGCAAATTTTTAATCTGGGTAATGCAGTTTTGGGGCTCACTGGGCTCAGGGGCAGGTATAGTCAATGACCTTAAACTAAAATGGTGGTTGAAAGACTCCTTTTTCAGGAAACTTTTTAACCCCCCTTACCGCCGGGGCCCGTTTTGGCCTCTTGACAAGCCCATTTTTGAAATCGTCAGTTCACTTTTTTGGGGAAAAACTTTTTGACACTTTAACCTATCCATGTGATTTTAAACTGTTTTCTCGTGACACATTGTGCTAAAGATAGTCAAAAATTTTGGTCCAAAAAAAGATTGTTTATTTGTGAAAAAAACAAATTAGGGGGGGAAAAAAGGGTGAAAAATTTTTACCAAATTTTAAACTCAAAAATTTCTACATGTAAACAGATGTTAATTTTTTCCAAAAAAAATTTTTATATTAGCATCTACCAAAATTTGCGTAGTTTGGCTCATTTTTTTAAAATGTCTTTTTTTTTTTTTTTACGACATTAGGGGGGCTTATGAATTTAGTATAATTTTTTAAATTTTTCAAAAAATTTTCAATATACATTTTTTAGGGGGCCTCATTTTAACGTGCTTTTTATTGACCTTATGTTGGGTACCCCCATAAATACCCTCAAAAAAAAACTACACCCCCTTTAAAAAATTCAAAAACCCAATTTGGAAAGTTTTTTAACCCATTAGTTTTCACAGGAATTAAAACAAATGAAGGAAATTTCAAAATTTTACTTTTGTTTCAGATTTTTAATTTTTATTTAAAATTTTTGACAAGAAAACGGTAAAAGTGATCGGGGAAAAAACAAAAAATTGATTCCCGATTCTGCCGTTTTCAGAGATATCCCATATGTGGCCCTAGTGCATTATTGGCCAACCACAAGCCCCAGAAAGGAGGAGCACCTACGGGATTTTGGGCCTCATTTTCATTAAAATTTTATTTAGGGCATTTCAGGTTTGCGGACCCCCTAAGGTTCCAAAACTTAATAAACCCCCCCAAAAAACCCATATTAAAAACTACCCCCTTAGGGAATATATCCAGAGGTGTAGTAGTATATCACCCCACGCTTTTCAAAAAAATTTTTTTTTTAGCGTTGGGGCTCTAAAATAAAAAAAAATATATTTTTTCCATAATCTGCAATTTTAGTGAAAATGTTTAATTTTTTTTCAAGGGAAACTTGGAAAAAAACCAAAATTTTTGTTTTCGCAATTTTTCCCAAATTCGGCAAACCCTTTCATGTGGGGTAAACGCTGTTTTGGGGAAAAGGCAGGGGGGGAAAGGGGGGGGACCCTTTTTGGGTTTTGGCGCACAGATATTGGTGGTGCCATGTCGCATCTGCAAACCCCCAAAGTACTAGAACATGGTGAAACCTCCCAGAAGTTTACCCTCTATGTGTTTGGATTCAACACCCCTCAGGGATCTCATCTAAAGGATTATTTGTGCATTTTGGGCGCACAGATGTCGTAGTTTTTTTTTTTAGCATTGGGCCATGGATAAGGAGGGGGAACGCAGTTTCCGCCATGTGCATTTGGCTTTCATTTTTACAAGTATCGCCATACGGATAAATGATGGGATACTTTACTATGGTGTCGTACAATTACAACATGATATAAATTTTTATATAGTTTTTATGTTTTATTAACTTTTACACAATAGAAGCCGAGTTTTATAAAAAGATCTTGCGTTTTTTATGTTTGTCCCTACTTCTGAGCGCCATAGCTTTCTTAATTTTTTCATATGGAGATGCTTGTGGGCTCTGTTTTTTATGAGATGAGTTCGATGTTTTTACATTGTACCCTAATCATGGGGGCATGTGATGCCATTGATCAATTTTTATTAAGTATTTTGAGGCGAAGTTTGTACAAAATACCAGCAAGACCCTGTAGTGTTGTTTAGTTTTATTTTACAGCGGTCCACTGTTGGTATAAATGACATGCTAGTTTTTCCTCAGCAGGTTGATACGATACAGCAGATACCACATTTATATTTTTATTTTAAATGTTATTACTGCTTTTCTCACAATAAAAACACTTTGAATTGAAAAGTGAAAATCACTTTTTTGCATCACGCAGTCTAGAGCCATAACTTTTTTATTTTTCTGTGTTATGGACTGTTTTAGGGACTTTTTTTTTGTTGGATGAGTTGACGTTTTTTATTGGTAACATTTCTGAGGCACAAGACTTTTATGATCTTTTAAATCCGTTTTTTGGAAGGCAGGGTGAAAATCCTAGCAGTGTTTTTATTTTTCTATCTTTAATATCGTTCACCATGCAGTAATCCGTGCAGAGTTAGTGTTTACTATGCTGTGGATGATGACATACGGTAGATACCCAATTTATGTAGTTTTTTCTTTATTTGAATGCGACAATTTATTTTTGAGAAAAAACGTGTTTTTCTTTATTGTGTAAAAACAATATTTATATGCATCAGCTATCTTCGAATAGCCGAACTTTTTAATTTTTCCAGTATACAGACCTTTCTTAAGGACTTTTATTTTTGCGGGATTAACGGTCGTTTTAAATGGTACAACTTGCTTTTATATTCTGATTTGATCGCTTTTTAATTCCATTTTATGTGCTGCAGATGACAAAATCGAAATTCTGTGACTGTTCTTTTTGTTTTTTGATTTTTTACAGCGTTCACTCGTACGTTAACATTAACAGTGAACCAGATTTAAGCGGGTGCGGGGTCGCTACGTCACGCAGGCCTCACCCACCCAGCAAAACCAAATAAGGGTACTTTATTATTATTCTTGAGCTTTTGGGTGCAGATTGCGTTTGTAAAGGAAAAGGGCGGGGTACGTGTTTTTATTTTTATTTTTTGTGTTTGTGTTTTCATTTTTACACTTTTTTCTACTTTTTCACACTTTTTACACTTTTCCCCAGGGGTGAATTGCATGAACGATCGTTCAATCGTTCATGCAATAGGAGGAGATCAGACATACAGCTTATAGCTGTATGCTGGTCTCCATGCAACTGTCTGTCCACGGACTGCCCACATTGCATTGGTGGGCTATCGTGACGTCACCAACAACCCGATGCTGTTCATTTCAGCATCCGGCTGCCTTGTAGGAACTCAGTAGCGGCGCTCAGCGCCATTAACTGCGCCGGATCTCCGGGCAGCAGGAGCCTCACTCCTTGGCCGCCCTCAGCCCGCGATGTCGCGACCACAATGTCGCTACATCGGGCGTTTAATCCCCCGTGGCCGGAGCCACACTCCCGGCCGTGGGGATGCGCATGATGCCATCCCCTCCCCCCCCGGATGCCTTCCCGGGTAATATACCTGCTGGTTCCATGGCCGCATCTTGCGCGCTCCGCTTCACACAGTTCCAAGGATCCGCTGACTACTCATCACGGCAATTGTGTGCGGGAACCCCTACCCGGACATTGCCAGTCTAGTCCGGCGAAATTCGGTAAAGGTTCTAATCTGGGTTACCAGCAGGTTTTGGGGCTAATGGCTGTGCCCAGGACAGTATATTTCAATGTCCAGATGAAACTAAATGGAGGTGAAAGACTCCTTTTTCCAGCTCTTTTTAATCTGGGGTCATTGCAGGTTGGGACGCTCATGCTGTGTCCCAAGGACAGGTATATCAATGTCCAGTGAAACTAAAATGGTGGTTTCAAAGACATCCTTTTTTCCGGCAACTTTTTTAAATCTGTGGGTCAGACAGGTTAATTGTCATACTGTGGTACATAACAGGTATAAGTCAAAGTCCCAGTGAAACTAAAATGGTGGTTTAAATGACTCCTTCCGTGCACTTTTTTAATCTGGGCTCATCATTTCTGGTGCTCATGCTGTGGCCCATGGACATGAGTATAGTCAATGTCCATGAAAGCTAAAATGGTGGTTCAAAGTACTCCTTTTTCCGGCACTTTTTAAACTGTGGGCTCAGACAGGTTTAATGGTCATGACTGTGGTACAGAACATGTCTAGTCCCAATGCGTCCGAGTGAAACTAAAAATGGTGTTGAAAGACTCCTTTTCCGGCACTTTTTAATTCTAGAGTCATGCAGGTTTGGGGCACATCTGCGTTCCAAGGACAGTATAAGTCCAATGTCCCATTCAATGTAAAAGGATGGTTTTCCATCATACTGGCCTTCATCCCTTTTAGATTTTTGGGTCAATGCAGCTTAAGGCTCATGCTTGTGTGCAAACAGGATAGGAGGGGGCGGTTATTTTTTTTTCTCGTGGCTTTTATAACCTAAGTCTGTTTTGCCTAAGATGTAGCACGAGTATCCATTTGGCTCTGTTATGTATTGTTAATTCCATACATCTCAGCCTGTTAGATGCAAGAATAAGGGTGATTGTTGCTCTCCTTAGACATTTAATGGTCATCGATGATAATCTATCATCGACCATCGAATATCTTGTCGATGATGGTCAACTATCGACCATCGACCGATGTCGATGGCCAACGTAATCGCTCAACACTACTCACCAGCTCTACTCTGTATGACTGCCGGGCAGGCCCCAATGTTGTGTTGCAGACTAGCCAATCTGGAGGTGGGAGAGGGCACATCCCTCACTGTATCCCTAACTGCTAAGTTGCTGTGGTTACATTAGTTAGGTGTTGGATGAAACTAAGCGCGAGCACCAGCTATTTCTGGAGATGGCTATGCTCCTGTCTAATAGGCAGACATAGCCACCCTAATTAGTTGCCTATCTCAGCCTGTCATCCCCACCCTGCGTCCCACTCTGGCGCTATTTAGAGTGTGTCAGAATATGCAGAAACATACCCCCACCTGGTTACACCCAATCAAAAATATACGTATAGATTTCTAGGAGAAAAGACAATGGAATGGTACAATGCATGGCTCTGAGAAAAGACAATCCAGAATTGTTATTTATAGGGAAAAGAAGTATTTTACTAAACATATAAGCATCGTCAGATAGAAACATGTCCTCTTTCAAAGAAAAAAAAGATTTGCATCGCCACATATGATGGCAAGTCATTTTTCTTGCTCACGTCGTTTTCATTGTGCGCATGAAAGTTCTTGAACATCTTGTTGGCAGACAGCTTTACACCATAAAGAGTAGTCAAATTAAAAGACTTTTAATAAGACCATAATGTACAAAATACAAATACAACAACTAATTACATGCATCATATTTATGTAAACTTACACAGACAAGCATTTAAATGAAATTAATCATATCTTGTTGTGTTTAAAACCTCACGTGGCAACAGTAGGAGGTAGGTAACTGAATCCCTACTGTGGTCCACATTCCTTGGTGTGTCACACATTAAGATACTGATAGAGCATCATCCATCATGTCTCCAGTATGATGCTGTCATTCACATGTGACTGCTAGGCCATCCGAGGCTCTCATTAACGCACAGATGCTGTGCAGAACAAATTGGCCCACCCCCACGATAACAGAACATTGTAAATGCACTAATGGCTCAAATTTTGTTCTTCTAAATATACCTTAAAATCAATAATATTTTCCCTTGAAATTAAGAGAGAAATTCTGTTTCTATCATATCAAAGTTGGCATAATCTAGAACATTGAAGTACATCACTGCCAAAACAGCAGAGTGTTAGCAACAGGTTTTCTACGCCTTTTGCAGCACTTGGCAAGGTTATTAAAAACACATGCACACTAGACCCACTATTACACTTATGTTCTCCCAGAAATTAAAACGTGAAAAAAAGTCTTTTGATTGAGAATCGGATTCAAAGATACCTGTGTTTTGTGCCATTTGATAATTGTGGAGCTCATTGTTTAAATACAGCTTGTTATATACTACCTTTGGACACTGAGTACTGGAACGTGCTTTTCAAATTTCCGATACAACTTGTGACTCATTCCTTTTCAATTTCTTGCTGCGCAGAGCCATGGGGTTTTGTCAGACACTGAGCCAGACTGGGCACTTGCCTCTGTTCTTTGGGCCAAACCACTATTTCTTACTTAAACAAGCTTTTCGATGTGACCAGGAAACATCAACAAAACATGGACCCCAGAGAAAAGTTGTTTACACACACGGACATATTATTACAAACCAACAATAATTATATCCTTATGTCCGTAGTAAAAGGTAATTTTTATTATAATCCCACAGTTGTGCCTAGATTACGTCACACTGAGAAGCATGCAATAATAAGCTACAGGCTTTGTATACGATTCTAGCAAAGATCATACAATAACATAAAAAAAAAAAACAAATTAAACATTTATATATTATAAAAAATATAATCTTTTATCATTAAATTTATATGAACTTTAATAATTATAGAATTTTATTATTATAGTTAAGCATATAAAAGTATATAAAAAAATAAAAAAAAAAACATATTTTAACTTATTTATAAAAGAAAATATAATATAAATTAAAGTATATAACAATATAATCTTTAAATAACTATATTAAATAAATAATAATGTTACAACTATTAATAAAAAAAAAACACATTATTTATTTTTTAAAATTTAAATTATATTAAAAAGTAACAAATAATACAAATCTTAATTTTAAGAAAAAAAATAATTTTTTATAAAAATTATAATTAATTAAAAAGAGAAGATACTATAAAGAACAATTTTAAATATATTACATAAAAAAAATAAATAAAAAAATAAATATTTTTATAATAAAAAAGAACAAATTATCTACACAAAAAATTGGTATAAATAAAAGAAAAATAAAGATTAATAATTGAGATGTTGAGATTTATAATATCTTTAAATATATTTTCAAAAAATATTTATATAATAAAAAATTTTAAAACAAAATAATAAGTCAAAGGGGGGGAATATAATTACAACATAATTATTCTAGTAGCTAAAATTTTATAAAAAAAATTTTTTAATTTAAAAAAATAATAACAATAATATTAAAACACATTATAATACTATTTAAAATTATATTATAAAAATTAAATAAAAATAATAGAATATAAAATAAAATTTAATATAATAAAAACAAAACATGTTTTTTTAATTAATAAACAATAAACAAGAAAAAAAATTAAAATTATAAAAAAAATACACAAATAAAAAAATAAATAAAAATACAATTTATAATTACATACACAATAATTTAAACTAAGATATACAAAGAATTTATTTATATTAATAAAGCATAATAAATAAAGAATAAAAAAAATATATTAAAAAAAATTATTATATAAATATAATACATCTATTAAAACATTTTTAATAGTTTGCAATTTATACAACTAATTAATTATAATATATAATAAATTAATAAGAATATATTTCTTATTATATTATAATTATACTAGAATAAATAAATAAAAATAATATATTAATTATAACAACAAAAATAATCATTAATAAATTATATTATTATTTATAAATTATATACATAAAATTATTATATATATTATTAATTATATTAAGTATCTAAAAAGTTACAGTCAATAATTTTATACAAAAAATCAAATTAATATACAAAAATATAAAAATTTTAGTAAAAAAATGATGACAACAAATATATAATAATAAATACAAACAATATTAAAATAACAAAAAATTTATTTATATTAGAATTAGAAAATATTTTAACTATACAATTAATAACAAAAATTTCATTAATAAACAAAAAAATAATAAATAACAGAAAAATAAAATTAAAATTAAAAAATAATTTAATTTATTTAAAATTAATATAATATTTGGTTTGTTTTTTTTCTTTTTTTATATTTTGGTTTTTTTTAATTGTATTTTTATAGTTTTTTTTTTTGTTGAGTTTGTTTGATAGTTATTTTGAGTAGTTTTATTTGGTAGGTGGTGTTTTTTTTTTTAGTGTGTTTTTTTTATATTTTTTTGTTGTTTTTTAATTACGTTGAGTATTTTTTAATTTTTTTATTATTTTTTTTTTTTTTTATTTATTTGTGTTATGTTTTTGTTGTTTTTTAGATTAAGTTTTTTTTTTATTTTTTGTTATTGGATATATTTTTTTTGTATATATATTTTGATGTATATAATATATTGTATTATGTATTGTTTATTTTTTATTAATTGGTTTGTTTTTTAGTTTTGGTTTTTGTATATAATTTGTTTTTTTTTTAATTAATATATATTGATTATTAATATGTATAATTATATATTAGTTTTATATAAAATTTAAGATGATACAATCTAAAATGAGTTTTACATTATGTTTTTATATAAATAATTTTGTGATGTTATGTTGATTATTATAATATAAAATAGAAAAAAAATTGTAAATGGCATAAAAAAAATTTATTGTGTTATAAAATAAATAAGGAGATATAAAATTTATAATTGTTTGAAAAATATATAATTGTATATTAATTTTTAATTATTAAAATAAGATATAAGATATATTCAATATAGAAGTATATTAAGTTAATTTTATATTAATTTATATATATTATAAAATATAAATATATATAATCTAAGAAATTTTAGAATAAGTGAATTTAAATAAATATAATATTATTAGATAATTAAAAAACATCTATTAAATAAATAAAGTTAATATATTATAATATAAATAAAATAAAAGATTTAGTTAAAAAAATATAACATAAAAAATTAGTTATATAGCTAAATTAATATAAGTTTATAAATAAGTTTTTAAAAATTAATATTGATTATTAAATTTAATATAAATATAATAATATATAATAATTATAAAAATTTAATATATATAATATATAAAGAAATATTATTTATAAATAATAAATTTTAAATTAATAAATTATATTTAGTATAAATATTTTATATTAAAAATAATAATGTAAAAAAATTATTATATATTATATAGTTAATAATGAATTAATGAAAATATAATAAATATTTTGAGTAAAAAAAGAATAATAAAAAAATTTAACATAAATTAAAATTTGTTTAAGATTTTAAAATTTTTATAGTTTTATTTGTGATTGGATGGTGTTGTTGTTATGTTGTTGTGTGTGTGTTAAAATATTTAAATTTATGTTTTATATTATAATTAAGAATTAGATTAGTATTATAATTAATTATAAAAGTTATATAAAATAAAATTTAAAATGATAAATGTAAAAGTAAAGAATATTAATATAAAATATAAATAAAATAATATTAAAAAGAAAATATTTTATAAATATTATTTTTATTAATATAAAATAATTAAATAGATATATAAAATAAATTATAATATATAAAATAAAAAACAAATAAAAAAAATTAGTAAAAAAATAATGAATATAAATATAATTTATATAAATAATTATATATATAGTATATATTTGATACATAAAGTTAATAATTTTATGTAAATTTAATAAAAAATAAATAAATATTATATAATAAATTATTTTTATTTTGAACAGAATATTTTGATTAAAGAATAAGTAAACATTAAAATTTTTTAAATTATATTTTATAAGATTATATAAAAACAAATAAAAAATATTAAATAAAATGATTTATTTATTATTAAGAATATTATTAATATTATATTTTAAATTGAATTATAAAAAAGATTATAATAAGTAAATTTAAATAATAAGTAAGGGGGTTGGAGGTGGGGGGGAGGGGAGGGGGGGGGGATAGAATAAAAAAAGGATATATAATAATATAATTAGTACATTGAATTAATTATGATATTTATAAATTTAATTATGTATAGTTATTTACATTATAGTTATATTTTAATATTTTTGAGTTAGTTGATAAATAGTTATATAAATGTTTATTAGGAATAGTGAATAATTTATGGTTAATATATTTTAAAGGATGTTAATGATAATAAATAAATTTAGTAAAATATTATTATTAAATTAAAATTTATTATATTTATAAATTTTTAAAAATATATATTCATATTTTACTATACACTTAATATAAAAAATTGAAAATTTATTTTATAAATAAATAATAATTAGTAAATAACAAATTTAAAAAAAAAAAAAAAAATTATAGTTATAATTAAAAATAGGAAGTATAGTATTATATAATTAATAATATTATTATAGAAAATTTTAAACAATTAAAAAACTAATATAAATTGTATATATTAATAAAATAAATTAATTAAAAATAAATTATGAAAAAATAATACAATGATAATAATCATATATTAAATATTATTTTAATTTAATTAAGAAAAAAAATAAAATTAATTTATAATTTTTTCGTTTTAGAACATTAAAAAAAAAATTATAATTTAGTAATACAAACAATTAATTAATATAACAATAAAAATATATTAGTATGAATATTTATAAAAAAATAAAATATTTAATATAATAAATAAAGTTATGAAAAATAATTAATAAAAATAATAAATATAATATATATAATAAATACAACTGTTTCAATTATAATTAATTATACTATATATTAGAAAAATATATTTTTATATATAAAATTCAAATAAGTTATTTCAATATAAAAATTTTAATTTAAAATATATATTATAATATTTAAATTATATTTAAAATTAATAGAAATTATATAGATTGTAAAAATAATATATTATAAAAAATATATATATATACATATAGTTGATAAAAAAAAAAAATTATTAAAAAATATAATTTGATATAACGTAGATATATAAAAATAAAATAAAACAATTAAATAATAAATAGTAAATTATTAATAATAAAAAATTTTTATTAATGAACTTTTAAAAAAAAAAGAAAACTCAAAATAAAATTTTATAAAATTATATTAAAATAATAATTGTAATAATATTAAATAAATAAATCAAAAATATTATAGTTAATATTTTAAAAATTAATATTTTTAAATAAAAAAAAAATTATATTTACTAAAACATAATATACATATATTTAAAAATAAATATATAAAAGATAAATTTTAATAATAAAATATAATACAAATTAAATACGCAAAAATTTTATAATAATAAAAATATTATTAACTAAAAAAATTAATAAGTATATTTATTTATATAAAACTAATTATTAAATAAAGATAATTTCATACAAAAAATTTTATATTATAAAAAAAAAAATTTTTTAAAAATTTAAATTTATAATAAACAATTTCCAAAAAAATGATTCATAATGTAAATATTTGAAACTTAATTCATATAATTTATTAAAATTTACATTATTAAGAAGATAAAAAAAAAAAAAAAAACAAAAAATTTTAAAAATAAATTATTAAACTATTACAATTAAAATTAATATATATAATTATAAATAATAAAAAAAAATAAATTTTATATGCATACAGCTTACGCATTATATACTCAGTATAGTATAACCTCCCATGAAAGCTTTTGTATTTTTTTTTTTTCTGGAGAGAAATGTATGTGCTGCAAACTGATCTCTTTTTGTTGGTATCCATTTCCCTTAAAAGGAGTTGAACCAGTAGCATACATACTGAAAAGGCAACTGCTATAGGGCAACTAGGTGTGTGGGGGCTTGGCACTATATTGCTTGACCACTAGCCTAGCAGCTATATGCAGCCACCAACATGTGAGCTCATTGTATACAGAATTATACTACTTCCACTGTTTTATAGTAGATGTAAATATCCATTTGCAATTAACTCGGTCTAGTGGTAGTTTCAAGCAGCCAGAGTTCTGTCATGTAATCTTGACTCCTGTTAACATACAATATGAAAATATGATGAACATTAAAGGGGTTTTCTCACTACAATGATTAGCTTTTAACACATAGGGAAACAGACAAAATGCAAGATTTTCCTAACTACATTGCTCTTTTGATATTGCCCTTGTCAGGAGATAAGATTTTATTTGCACACAAAGTTACCGTGCATATCTCCCTTCTGCAGAGAGTGATGTCACAATGGTTGGATGAAGCACAATCTTTATTTCTAACAAGATTAAATTGTTTACCTAAATCTCCTGCACTTATGTCACTGTAACCTCATCTAGTTATAGAGAAGCTAAATATGCTACTCTGAAGCTGCTTGTGATCTGTGACACAGCATGATGAGAAAACTCTTTTAACCCCTTCATGCTTTTACATAATGAGAATGGCCATGGACTTGCTGCCGAGTATGTACAATGTATGCGTCTGGGTGTGATTGGGTCTATAGGGGCTCACAGAAACTGAAGCTGCCTAATCACTGCAGAAGGCTGAATGTAACTAACAGCAAGGGTCCTGCTGGAGAGGCCAGAACCAGTGATTTAAGTTGATCCTACCAATTAGAGGAGTGGGCGACACACCCACAAGGGGGGGGGGGGGGGGGGGGGGGGGGGTCTTTTGAGGGGGGGGGGGGGGGGTGGGGGGAACAAAAGGAATCGGGGGGACTGAAAATAAAAGGGCAGGTGGGGGTGGTCAGGGGGGGGAAAGAGGTGTGATAGGTGATGTGGTATGAGTATTATTGGGTTTCGTAAATGTGGGGAGGTGGTTGAGTGTATCTAAATAATGACATCTGTATGGCTGCTGTGAAGTCTATTAGACCAACGCCTGAAGCAGGGTGAACATCTGAGTAAGGCTTGTCCCCATGCCCGGGTTTTCCAGGCCGTTTTTTCAGCCGATTTAAACGGTTTTTCATACCGCCTGAAAAACCGCCGAAAATAGAGCACAATTGTGCTCGAGGAAAACCCTGCAGCATCCCCACTGCACGGACCTTTCCCGCTCATGCTGTTTGGTCGCCGGCGGATCGCGACAAACACATGAATATGCCACAATCTTCTGTCAGGTTTTCGGATGAACATGTGCATCCCAATAAGAGTTGTGAGTGCTGTTCTCCGAGCTCATCGCGGAGAAAATCCGTCACCCGCTCGGCCATGAGGACGGCCGCAAAACATGCACATACGGCGGCTATTTTGTCCACTGCCGTGTAAACGGCCCCTAACAAGGACGTAATGCATTGCAGTATGCCAATTAGTAAAGTGCTGTATATAAACATCAGAAGCGTCTTCTGGCCCAGGAGATCCTGGGAGCTGTATGCTGGCGTGAGCGGCAGCACTGCAGGGAACATGGAAAGGTGATTACCTTTTTATTCTCATTTAAACTATACAGATGGCATATAAAATTAATAATAACCTACAGGGGGCATATATTATTTATAATAACCTACAGGGGTCATATAATATTAGAAATAACCTTCAGGGGGGAAATATTAATAACAACCTACAGGGGGCAAATAATATCAATAATAACCTACATGGGGCATTTGTTATTAGTATCCTACAGAGGGCATAGATTATTAATAATCTACAGGGGGCGTATAATATTAATAATAACCTACAGGGGGCATATATTATTAATAATAACCTACAGGGGCATATATTAATAATAATAACCTGAAGGGGGTGCACACTATTACTAAAGTATAAACCTACAGACGCCTATGTTATAACCATATAACCTATAGGTGGTATATATTAATAATTACCTACAGGGGGCATATCTGTACCTACAGGGGGACTATATCTACCTATAAGAGGGCTATATATAGGGAGCGTATATACCTACCTACTAGGGGCTTATACACATACGTACCAAGTGGGGGTGGGGTCTATATTCCTACCTCCTAGAAGGGCCTTATATACCCACACACCTACCTACAGGGGACCTATATAACTACATACTAGGGACCTACATCTCTACTTACTTTTGAGACCTATATAACTACCTATCTACTTACTGTAATAGGGGACCTAGATACCTACCAATTGGGGGATCTATAAGTCTACCTATCTAATGGGGAGCTATACAGCTACCTAATTGAGGATGACCTACCTAAAAGGGGTTTAGCTATCTGCCTACTTGGTTTGGGGGGTGTACCTACATACTATATTGGGGGTGTACCTACATACTATTTTGGGGGAGTTAACTACCTCTTATATGGGAATGCAAAACAAGACTAAAACATGTGCACAAATGGCAGCCCCATAGCCATTTGAGGACACTTTTACTGTTAGAGGCACAAAGGGGTCATTATTAACATTTGGGGCGCTATAGATGGGGAGTTTGTATAGAGATAGGAATTGGTAGTGAAGTGCTGGAAAAGTGAGGAGTCTAAGAGTTATACAATGAAGAGTTGTGGCCGGGAGAAGATGTCATGGCAGTCTGGGACAGATTGAGAATTGAAAGGAAAAGAGGATGACTCCTCAAAGAAAACAACTCTTCAGAGACATTTCTTGTAAGTCCCTGGATGTAACTTTACTGTAAACGCTTATATGTCTGTAGAGCCTGTGTACAACTGGTATCTACCACTGTATAGTGAGCACTATGTGACAGTAATATTGGATGTAGTATAATGGTTTATATTCAGCAATGATATGCTGTATTATGCAGCCACTATGTGGTCATGTTGTGGTGGTGATATGCAGTCATGTTGTGGTGGTATTATTCAATCTCTATGTGATGGTGACATGGGGATGTATTATTCAGCCACTATGTTGTGGTGATATGTGATCATGGTGTTGTGATATTATTCAGTCACTGTGGTGGGATATGTGGTGGTATTATTCAGTCAGTTTGTGGTGGTGATATGGTGTGATGACTAAATAATACCATCACACCATAACCTCATATCACCACAACATAGTGACTGAATAATACCACTATGTGGTGGTGATGTAAAGTGGTATTATTCAGTTACTATGTGGTCTTAGTAGTATATTGTCCATATTAGCATTGGAAGTCTGGTTTTGTGTAGCTGTGTTATTTGGTTACTGTATGACTATTATTTTAGAGTTTTATACGTAGAACATTGTGTTAAAGCTTTTTGTATATTTGGGCTTTGATTGATAGAGGAGCAATTTGTTCCCTTGTGGCTCAACAAGTTAATGGGGTTGGGAGAAATTTCTTCACCTCGCCCTGAGTGCAATTTAGGCTCGGAACGCCGCTGAACATGCCTCCCCAAAACAGTAATAAAAAAGGAGTTTAAAAAGATATATAAACCCTGACATGGTACAAAAAAAAAAAATAAAATAAACTCATCCTGCGAAGAATAAGTCACCACACAGCTCCATCATAAAAAATCTGAAAAATATGGTGACTTTTTTTTTTTTTAAAGCATTTATATTTTGTAAAAGTACTTAAGTAAAATGCTATATAAATCTATACCACAACATGGTACCCCTGAAAAGTAAAATTCCAAGCTCTTACACAATTCTGTCAATGGAAAAATTACAAAACTATGAGTTTCAGAATATGGAAAAACAAAAAAAAAAGATGATTTTCTTTTTTTAAATTTTCCTTCATTGTACAAAAGTAGTAAACAAAAGAAAACAAAAACACTAGCGTGTCGCTGTGTAGCTGCAGTATTTTACTAGGCCTACTTTTTACAAAGGCCCATCTATGCTTCATATCCCTAGCCTGGCTGTTTTCTTTATCTGTAGCAGGGGACTTTTGCTTGCAGTGTGGCTTAAAGAGGTTTTCTCACTAAGCTGTTTCATTGAGTCACAAGTTGATTTATGCTCGATCTTTCTCCTCAGACTGTGGGTAGTTCTAAAGCAGTGATAAACATATCTAGTGTCTCTGTAAGTAGATGAGTCCTTGCAATGACAAGTGCAGGAGATGTTATCTCTTCAGTAAACACAAGTTACATGTGCTTTGAGGACTGAAAACAATGGCTTATCTGTAATCTTGTGAAAGATAATTAGTTTGCCCACAAACTCATTCCCTCCACAGGACAATGTCACTTCCTGCTCTAAGCTCTCTGCTCTAATCAGATAACAGGATTATGATCAGGGAACCAGGTTACCATAGAAACCTGTTTGCACTCAGCACATAACATTTTTCCACATTTTTTTAGTGCATTTTTAGAGTAGAATGCGCCTGAATCTATGAACCTTTTCTACTGTGGGTCATAGATTTAGCAATTTCTAGCTACAAAGTGACACTTCTGGCTCAGGTAAACCACTTTTAAAGTGGTCTTCCTGTGTCCAACAGTAATGTGCCTGGATTTGTCGTACTACAGCTATAAATGTGTAGCTTCATACGGTTGTAGTGCGACACACCTCCAGCACGCCCCCTGATCTCAGGCGCGTTACAAAGTGCCTAATATTGGAGTTTGTCTGGTTAGAGTGAACGGTGCTGCGCTACTTTTTGGGCTGAAAAGACGCCAGATTTCTGGCGCAGTGTCATGCATACATGTTGTTCATAATGTTAAAAATGACTATTACCGAGAAAAAATCATACAGATATAGACTCACTTACAGATTTTTACAAGAGAGACACTACAAACGTTTCAAAAGGTCAAAATGGTAAGAAGAACTATCACATCTTAAAAACTTTATTGAAAATTTGAATTTTTATACAAGTTTTAGAACCAAGCACTGTTGCATGAAAAGTTACATGAAGGTGGTCATAAGTATTAACTACTGTACTAAATAAATTCTTTACAATGTCAATAGAGCTGTTTCCTAAATATATGTGTGCAAGAGTTCTGTGCACATAATAAGTACATTTCTAGTCTTAGGGTCCTGTTAACAAATATGGATTTATGTTAACAAATATTGATTTACATTTTAATTAAAATAACTATAGTAGTAGTGTTCTGATTCAATAACTCGACTGTTAGTGTGCGGCTCTACTGAACCGTAAGGGTGACGTGTATGAACTTTGGCAGTTCTAAATAGCTTTAAAGGGGTTGTTCTACTACAAGAATTGCTTTTTATGTTAAAGATATTGCAAAAAAAAAGTCACATTGCAATATGTGTACATTAACAGTGTCCCATTCGTAGATATCTCCTCTTGTATGAGCTGCATCAGCTCTTCAGGTTGCTATAGCAACAGACCTGTTCAATCTCTTATGATAGGCTGCCAGCACTGGTTTCTATAACTAAAGACCTGCATCCTAGTAGAAGCCAGTAAACACACCCCTGAATTCAAAATGAAACCAAGAAAACAGGACTGAGGTAAGATGAATCAATGTAGTGAGTATTGTTCAGCGATTATAAACGACAAAGTTGAAATTGGCACCGTTTTTATGTTGATCGGAATTTTCCGATCACGCGATAATTTAGGTGAGAATCTGCGCATAATCTTTTAATATTGCGCCATTTTCGGCGCTTCCTGTCATTTTGGCGGCCAGCAAATCAGCTTAGAGAATAGAGCAGGGTGAGCTGGGTGTGCAACGTCATGACTGTGATGTGTATGGTTGTGATTGGCTGGAAAAATCACATAATCACATGACCTCGTTTTACATAGAACAGCCCTTCCTGTTCAGCATCAGTGTGTTAGTGTGTCTCATAAGAGCAGGACGTATGTTAGCTTTCTCCTCAATTCAGCTAAGCGACACAGTTCTCTTTGTTCACACAGACAACTATGCTTTTAGCTGTGGACATTAGAACATAGGTAGACTAGAGAATTTCAGTTTTTAGTTAGTTAGGATGAGACTTTGAAGGAAGCATCTAGCGTTGTACAGCCATGGGGCGAGAGGGGAGAGGAGGGGGGTGGGGGGGGGGGGGGCGAACACAGACAGACAGGCTGGCAGGCTTTTGAAAGGAGAGAGTATATTGTGCAGTCCAGACTGCTTTGAACCTGCATTGCAATGTCTTTTTATTACCAGTTTTTGGCCAGTTTTTGGTGAAATAGTACCTTGTATTTTGTGCAGCCTGTACTTATATTAGGATACAGAACTTTTCTAGTAACTGCAGGTGCAAAACCCACCTTTTATTATCCGTACACGATTTAATTAGGTTTTTTTCACTTTTTTGCAGCCCAGTTTTGTTCAAAGACCCACTTTGTATTTACAATAGAATACAGAACTTTTCTAGTCACCGCAGGTGTATTTCATAGGTGCAAAAACCACCTTTTATTATCTGTACACAATTAAATTAGGTTTTTTTTCACTTTGGCGCGGGCCATTTTTGTTGAAAGACCCATCTTGTACTTATATTACCATACAGAAATTTGCTAGTAATTGCTGTTGTATTTCATAGGTGCAAAAACCACCTATTATTATCAGTACACAATTTAATTACGTGTTTTTCACTTTGGCGCAGCCCAGTTTTGTTCAAAGACCCACTTTGTACTTACAATAGGATACAGAACTTTTCTAGTCACCGCAGGTGTATTTCATAGGTACAAAAACCACCATTTATTATCCGTACACAATTAAATTAGGTTTTGTTCACTTTGGCGCAGGCCATTTTTGTTAAAAGACCCATCTTGTACGGATATTACCATACAGAATTTTGCTAGTAATTGCTGTTGTATTTCATAGGTGTAAAAACCACCGATTGTTATCATTACACAATTTAATTACGTGTTTTTCACTTTGGCTCAGCCCAGTTTTGTTCAAAGACCCACTTTGTACTTATAATAGGATATAGAACTTTTGTAGTCACCGCAGGTGTATTTCATAGGTTCAAAAAACACCTTTTATTATCCTTACACAATTTAATTAGGTTTTTTTCACTTTGGCGCAGGCCATTTTTGTTGAAAGACCCATCTTGTACTTATATTACAATACAGAAATTTGCTAGTAACTGCTGTTGTATTTCATAGGTGCAAAAACCACTAGTAATTATCGTTATACATTTCAAATAGGTGTTTTTTTTACTTTGGTGCGGCCCAGTTTGTTCAAAGAGCCACCTTGTACTTAAATTTGAATACAGAAATTTTGAGAGAAAAATTTTCTAGTAACTGTTCTCGTTTGTCATTGCGGCAAAAAACGCAATTTCTCATCCGTGTAACTTCTGAATATTTTTATTGCGCTCGGTGAATCTCAGTTTGGTGCAGATAGCGCACTTGTATGATAGTTTCTTGAAAACTATCAATTCCTAGTCCTACTGGGCAGTTGTAAATCCCTGGGACTGAAGGAAGAACACTGTTGATTTTGTCTTACGGTTATTCCACCAGACCGCATTTCACAGGTATTCGCTAGAAACATTTCAGTTTCTAATCCTAGTTGGCTGTAGGAAATTAGAGGGATTTAAGAATAGCTGTGATTTGCCATCTTTTAGTAAGAGACTGTCAAAAACTCTTCCAAACTTTCTTAAATTTTTATATTTCTGAACATGGAGCGAAATGCAGGTGGTAAGCGAGCAAAGAGGGGTGTAGGACATGGAGGTAGAGGTACGAGAGAAGTTGCTCCTGCCAGTGCTGGCGACAACACACAAGCCAGCGGCTCGTCAGTTGCAGGACCGTCAGGCCTGTCATCGCTGGGTCAGGGCCCTGTGAATCTCAGTAACGAATAGCGTCACCAATCTGTTCTTCAGTGGTTAATGCAACCTGCATCCAGCAGTCTTACCTCCTTTTTCTCCCAGTCATGGCCACAAATGTCATCATCATCATCATCAGCATCCGTCCAACATGAAGCGAAGGCAGCCCAAATGTCAACTCTTGTACCCACCACTGTGGATAATCCATATTCTGAAGACCTCTTTGATAACAAAATGCGGTTGGGGTCAGAAGGCATGTTAAAAGATCAAGGGGCCAAAGAGGATGATTTTCTCTGCTCTGACGCCCAGTTACTGATGGCATCAGAGGAGGAGAAGGAAGCCGATCAATCGGCAAAAATCCCGGGTGGTCGGCAACGCCTTGCAGTGCCTCTTGCTTGTAGACTGCAGCTCCTGGATGCAGAATGTCAGGACGACGAAGTCACCTGTGTTGATGATGATGATGACGACATTGCGGATCCAACGTGGTCTTTTCAGCAGAATTTTCTTGCGGGCACTTCATCACGGCACGAGGAGGAAGACGATTGGGTAGTTTCAGTACGGGATCCGCCTCAAAAAGGGAGAAGGCGGTCCCAGAAGTCCGCTGATATGATATCGCCAACCACGATCAGAGGAAACACAGCTCCTCGCTTATCGCCGTCGAAAAGGTCCAGGACCTCTCAAGCCTGGGCCTTTTTTGAGCAAGCCTCTGATTCACCCAGCGATGTCATATGCCGCCTTTGCCGTAAACGCATCAGTAGAGGCAAGAGTCTTAGGTGTTTAACCACCACCAACATGTCTAGTCACATGCAGCGAATGCATGAGTTGAAATGGAGGGAACACTTGGCCAAAAAAGGCCACACCGATGCCGGGCTTCCAACCAACGTCACACCCTCTTTCTCCGCCTCCTCCTCCTCTGCCACCACCAAGCGTTCCTCAGCTGCCCATGTCTCTCAGAGTCATGATCAGGGATCAGCCTCCGCTTCAGCCTCCACCGTCGCCCGAGTACCACCAGCACCACCAGAGACCCATCCTACCCCTACTGCTTCCACCAGTTTGACGACCTGCACGCCATACAGTGGCCAGTCTAGCAGCCAGCCTTCTGTCTAACAGGTTTGGGAGAAACACTTTAAACACTTTAAACACTTTAAACCAAACCATCCCAAAGCCAAAAGCCTGAATGTCGGCATTGCCAATCTACCCGGGTCTGGACTGCCTGCTAAGGAAGGCTCGAAGTCGAAGTCTAAGTTCGCACTTCCGCCGCACTTCCGCCGTTCGCACCCTGCTTCGTCCCGTTGCAGCGTCAGCTCGGCCTCCCCGTCAACCGTCTCATTGTTGACGTGGCAACACGCTGGAATTCCGCCCTCCACAGGCTCCAGCGATTGTGGCAGCAGCACAATGCCATTACGCAGTACGAAGTGGCACATGGCCTGACAAGCAGCGGTACGGACCTCGGGGTGTTGAGCCACCGAGAGTGGAGGCAGTTGAAAAAGCTCTGCACCATCCTTGCCAGTTTTGAAGAAGCCACCAAAATGGTCAGTGCGGACAATGCCCTTGTCAGCATGAGCATTGTGGTGATCTTAGTTCTGGAACGATCGTTGGACACTCTGAAACAACAGGTCCCGCCAGCGACGGAGGAGGAGACAGACACAGATGCGGACACGGAGCCTTTCTCTCCGTCAAATCCACAAGGCCCGACAGTTTCACAATTTCATCGGTCTTCATTAGGCAGTGGTTCGGGGTCCAGAGCTAGTGCAAGGTGGCGCATCAGCTCTCAGGGTGCATCAGGGTGCATCATCTCAGGCAAGTCAGGGCTGTGTTGAAGCTGTGCCGGAGGCAGCGGAGGAGGAGGAGGTATTCCTAGACACCGATGTTACCGACGTCCCTGCCTTGGAAAGAGGTTGGCGCGAATTTGAGGCGGAGGAGGAAGATGAGGAAGATCAGTTTGCTAGTGCCCCTCGACCCGGAGGCTTGGGAAATCAAGGCTCCATCTCTCACATGAGTGCTTGGATGCTCCATTTCCTCCAACATGATCCTCGCATTAAGGCCATCAAAATGAACAACAGTTACTGGGTGGCCACCCTCCTGGATCCCCGGTACAAAACAAAACTCAGCACTTTCCTTCCACCCACCTAATAGAGAGTAAAATGCAGGAAATGGAGACCTTGCTGATTGATCAACTGGAGAAATCTGTTGCGTCTGCTTCACGTTCCCCAAATGTCACGGTGGAACAACATCAGCGGCGTGACAGCAGTAGAGTGCCAAGTAGGCGTAGCGGCAACAGCAAGCAAGGTGGCAGAAGCCTAATGGGTGACCACTGGCAATTTTTTTTTTTCCCACCTCCCCAACGCTTTGCAATGCAGGGCACACATCCAACACCCAGAGACCAGCTTAAGATCATATTGCACGACTATCTGCGGCTCACACCGATGTTTTTGGATGTGTTCCGGACCCAATAGACTTCTGGGTATCCAATATGGACAAATGGCCCGAGCTGGCTCGTCACGCCATAGAGGTGTTGTCCTGCCCAGCAGCCAGCGTTATATCTGAGCGGACCTTCAGCACAACTGGAGGAGTCATTACAGACAAACGCATCCGGCTTTCCACAGATAATGTTGATCGTTTGACTTTCATCAAGATGAATCAGGCATGGATCTCTGATGATGTTTTTGGCCCCAATTGCCGAGGTCACCGATTAGTTGCCGGTCTACTTCACATTCCTCTTCAAACTGTAATGGTCCTCTTGAAAAATGTTTTTTAAAATGATCATTTCTTACTGCAATTTTTATTCTCTTTTCCCAACAGTTCATTTTGCTGTTTTTGCTGTGAGGAGACTGTAAAAGACAGCAAGGTTTCATGACAACACCATATTCCATGTACTCACTTTATCTTTAGAAGTTTTCGCATTGTCAATGGTTTTGAGGTCATGTTGCTGTGAGATACAGCTATAATTTTGGTCCTTTGGGAAAAGAAAGGGTTCAAATGGCATTTCTCCCCCACAAATTTTTTAAAAGGGCTGAGAAGTATATTTATAATTTTTTGGGGGATGTAGCTTGAGATACACAATAATCATGGTCCTTTGGAACAGAAATGTGGCTTTTAAGTGGCATTTCTCCCTCACAATTTTTAATAGTGGCTGAGAAGTCATATTTATAATTTTTTGGGGTCATGTAGCTGTGAGATACAGCAATAATCATGGTCCTTTGGAACAGAAAATTTTGGCTTCTAAGTGGCATTTCCCCTCACAATTTTTAAACAGTGACTGAGGGAAATCATTTTTTATAATTTTTTGGGTTTATGCTGCTTTGAAATGCAGCAATACTACAGGTCCTATTATAAAGCTGGCCTGTGCCAAAGTGAAAAAACACGTATATGAAATGTATTCGGATAATAAAAGGTATTTCTGGCACCTTTCAATTCACCTGTGGTGACTACAAATTGCTGTATTCACAAATTTTAAATGCAAGGTGCCTCAATGAACAAAGCTGTAGTGCGCCCAAAGTGAAAAAACACGTATCTGTAATGTATTCGGATAATAAAAGTTTTTTTTTGGCACTTTTCAATTCACCTGTGGTGACTACAAAATTGCTGTATTCACATTTAAGTGCAAGGTGCCTCAAAGAACAAAAGCTTTTAGTGCGCAAAAGTGAAAAAACACGTATCTGTAATGTATTCGGATAATAAAGGTATTTTTTTGGCACCTATCAATACAGCTGTGGTAACTACAAATTTGCTGTTTTCAAAATTAACTGCAAAGTAGATCTATGAACAAAGCTGTAGTGCGCCAAAGTGAAAAAACACGTATCTGTAATGTATTCGGATAATAAAAGGATTTTTTGGCACCCATTTAATTCACTGTGGTAACTACACAATAGCTTGATTAAAATTTACCTTCAAGTTTGCTAGATCAACAAATCGGGAATGTGCCAAAGTGCAAAAAACACGTATCTGTAAAGTATTCGGATAATAAAAAGGTATTTTTTGGCACCTATCAATTCACCTGTGGTGACAAACGAATTGCTGTATTCCCATTTAAGTGCAAGGTTTCCTCAAAGAACAAAGCTGTAGTGCGCCAAAGTAAAAAAACACGTATCTGTAATGTATTCGGATAATAAAAGATATTTTTGGCACCTTCAATTCCCTGTGGAAACTACAAAATTGCTGGATTAAAATTTAACTGCAAGGGGGCTCATAACAAATCGGATGGGCAAAAGTGCAAAAAACACGTATCTGAAATGTTTTGGGGTAAAAAAGGTATTTTTGGACCTATCAATTCACCTGGGGGAAAATAAAAATTGCTGTATTCAAATTTAACTGCAAAGTGATCTATCAAAAAAATCTGGCCTGCCCCCAAAGTGAAAAAAACACGTATTGAAATGTATTTCGGATAAAAAAAAGGGTATTTTTGGCCCCTTAAATTCACTGTGGTGACAAAAAAATTGTTTTTCACATTAAGTGAAAGGGGGGGTGCCTCAATGAAAAAGTGTAGTGCGCCAAAAGTGAAAAAACACGTTCTGTAATGTTTTGGATAAAAAAAGGGGTATTTTTTGGCCCTATAATTTCACCTGTGGTGATACAAAATTGCTGTATTCAAAATTTCTGAAAAAGTAGATCTATCAACAAAGCTGGCCTGCGCCAAAGTGAAAAAACACGTTTAAAATGTATTCGGATAAAAAAAAGATATTTTTTGGCCCCATAATTCCCTGTGGTAACTTCACAATTGCAGATTCAAATTTAACTCAGGTGGCTTATCAAAAATCGGGACGGGGCAAAGTGTAAAAACACGTATCGTAATGTATTGGGAAAATAAAGGTATTTTTTGGAAACCATCAATAACGTGTGGTGACTACAAAATTTGTGGATTAAAATTTTAAAATGCACGGGGTTTCAACAACTGGACGTGCAAAAGGAAAAAAAAACACGTTCTGAATTGTTTTTCGGATTAAAAGGTTTTTTTGGCACTTTCTTTTTAAAATGTGGTGATTCAAAATTAGTATTTTTTTAATGCAAAAGTGCCTCAATGAAAAAAGCTGTGGGCCAAAGTGAAAAAACACGTTTCTGAAATGTATTAGTTTAAATAAAAGGTATTTTTGGCCCCTATCAATTCCCCTGTGGTGCTAAAAAATTGCTGTTTTACATTTAAGTGCAAGGTGCCTCAATGAACAAAGCTGTATTGGCCCCAAAAGTGAAAAAACACGTTCTTAATGTATTCGGATAAAAAAAGGTTTTTTTTTGGCCCCTATAAATTACCTGTGGTGACTAAAAAAATTGCTGGATTAATAAAAGTGCAAGGTGCCTAAATGAACACAGCTGTGGGGCCAAAGCAAAAAACAGTATCGTAATGTTTTCGGAAAATAAAAGGTATTTTTTGGACCAAAACAATTCACCTGTGGTGACAAAAAAATTGCTGGATTCAATTTAAGTGCAAGGTGCCTAAATTGAAAAAAAAGCTGTAGGCCCCAAAAAGTGAAAAAAACCGTATCTGTATGTATTGGAAAATAAAAGGTTTTTTTTTGGCACCTTAAATTCACCTGTGGTCTACAAATTGCGGGATTCAAATTTAATGAAAGGGGGCTCATAACAAACGGAGGGAAAAAAAGTAAAAAAAACACGTTTGTAATTTTCGGTAATAAAAGGTTTTTTTTGGCCCCTATCATTTCACCTGTGGTAAAAAATTGCTTTTTTCAAATTTTAACTGCAAAAAAAATCTATCAACAAAGGGGCGGGCCAAAGGAAAAAATATCTTAAAAAGTTTTCGGATAATAAATTTGGTATTTTGGCCCCCTTTCAATTCCCCCTTGGTGATAAAAATTGCTGTATTCACATTTAAGGCAAGGTCCCTAAAATGAAAAAAGCTGTAGTCCCAAAAAAGTGAAAAAAACGTATCGAATGTTTTCGGATAATAAAAGGGTATTTTTGGCACCTTTCAATTCACCTTGGTGACTACAAAATGCGGGTTTCAAATTATTGCAATGTCATCCCT
>JAODAL010049693.1:0-27985 GCA_025379985.1 Phyllomedusa bahiana | reverse complement strand
TTACCAGTGTAAAAGGGTTTTGCAGATGTATATTACCCCAATCCTTTTAGTGGTAGAAACAGTGTACCCAGTTCGATGTAATTACCCCATACGTGACCCATATAGGGGTAGAACAGTGTAACCTCTGCAGACTGTATATTACCTCTATACAGTGACCATATAGTGGTAGACACCATTGTACACAGGCTCTGCAGACTGTATATTATCTCCATACAGTGACCATACAGTGGAATAAACCAGTGTACACAGGCTCTGCAGACTGTATATTACCTACATATAGTGGTAGAAACCAGTGTACACAGGCTCTGCAGACTGTATATTACCTCCATACAGTGACCATATAGTGGTAGACACCAGTGTACACAGGCTCTGCAGACTGTATATTACCTCCATACAGTGACCATATAGTGTTAATTACCAGTGTACACAGACTCTGCAGACTGTATATTACCTCCATAAAGTGACCATACAGTGGAAGTAACCAGTGAACACGGGATCTGCAGACTGTATATTACCTCCATATAGTTGTAGAAACCAGTGTACACAGGCTCTGCAGACTGTATATTAACTCCATACAGTGAACATATAGTTGTAGTTACCAGTGTACACAGGCTATGCAGACTGTATATTATCTCCATATAGTGGCCATATAGTGGTAGACACCAGTGTACACAGGTTCTGCAGACTGTATATCACCTCCATACAGTGTGCACAGGCAACTTGGACAACTGTTGTGGACCTCTACTGTTTAACAATAGGTTCCCTATTTGTCATGACGGGTGTGTGTGGTGTAGCACACCATGGAAAATTATTTCTACTTAAAGGAATTGTCCAGTAGAAGAAAACTCATTTAAAGTAGGCCAGGCTGCAGGTCGTTGTGTGGTGAACAGGAAAAAAAGAAATGCATTGTGCCTTTGTATTTTGGGTTTTGATTTTATTGGAGTTTACGCTGAACAGTTTCATTGACACATTACCTGTATTCTGCTGGTCAGTACGTATATCAAGGCCAATAAATACTGCCACATCATCACTGCACCTTCGCACTATATAGTGACTAATACTACCATAATCTTAATGTCCAGTAAAACAAGACTAATAATACTATTTATAACAGTATACATGGACCAAATAATTCCGCAACATATCACTACCACACAGGGATTAATACCGCCGTATAGTTACTGACCAAATCAATATATCAAGACCAATGATACCAATAACAACTGCATACAAGGACCAAATAATACCGCTACACCATGACCACATATCACCACAATTGAACTGTTATTAAATAGTGACATGTCTTGCTGGAAGATCCCATTTGCCGCAGGGAAGACAATCGGCATGTATGGGTGTACGTGATCTGCAAGGATGGATTCACACCCAAAATGGGTGAGAGTGCCTTCCACATGGGTGAGTGGTCGTGAGAATGCCCCGAAAACACCCCCAACATCTCTATGGCGGAGAGCTGCACCTCTATATCCAGACACTCGCCTTTGCGCACCTTCATAGACAACGATCACCTCTTGCATTTTCCACATCTATTATGCACGATGTCGCCAATTGGCCGCTCACGATACACTTTCCCCAACAGGTCACACACTACGCAGTGTCAGAAATACCAATACCCTTGGCCTGAAGGCCGATAATAATCTCAACTCTGATAAGGGAGGAATATTTGTGCAGACAGCCTATCACACCTTATATACCCGCCAAACTAGATCACACAGGAGTTCCTTCATGATCTACACGCTGCTGAAAGTATGAAGTGGTCATAATAATATGACTTGGCTGTGTATATGAATTTTCTTTGATATATTAGACAGTGAATCCTCCTGTAAGAAGCCGCCTCAGGGTGTCTTATTCTTCTTATACTTTTTGGAATAATCTCAAAGCACAAATGTCACCCCCACTATCTGTTGCCCCCATGTAGTTCTGTTTGCTGGGGCAGACTAAGGAAGCTGGTGAGGCTCATTAGCGTGCTATTGGGATTGAGCAGCATCCAGAGTCTGGTTAGCTGATTATCGCCCGAGGCTTTGTATTCCTTCCAGGCAAACAGCAAAGGAAGGCAGAGAGGCAAAATATCTGGGGATATTTTGTTTGCACTGATCATGAGGATAAACCTAATCCATTGTAATCCCTGCTCACTGATCATAAGATATCACAGAGCAAAAAGCAACAAAAAGAATAATTTCACAAGGCATTATGGGAAAGGAGCTGAAAAGCTCAAGTGTCCTCTATTGGATGTAAAAATCCTCAATTTGCTTTTGACTCATTGAATCTTTAAGAAGCGAAAGAGATGTTAGCTAAGCCAGTATCACTCATCTGCATACAGCTGTTTTGGGGTTGTGCCCCTCATCAGTGTAGAGCAGAGCTACTGGATGTCTGAGTGGGAGGCAATGAGTGGCTCAGAAAGGGGAATATCTCTCTTTGGGGAGAGCACCATAGAGGTGTGTGGAGTTTTGGGATTGCCTTTTTGCCCTCCACTAAGCCTTAAAAAGAATCATTGGCAAGAACAGAATTATCAAATGTTCAAAGAACAAACAAAAACCAATGTAGAATACAAGTACCTGGCCCCACAATGAAGACCAGACCCCTTATTAACCCTTTGACACAAGTCATACATGAACATATGGATATAGCAAAGTTTATCCCGACAGTGATAGCTCACTGCATTGTGTTTTCTGATCTTAAAGGGGTGGTATCATTTTTTTTTTTTTTTTTTTATATAACTGTATATTTTATTTTCATAACAAAGAGAATTATTATTATTTTATTATTATTATTTGTTTTGGAGCGCCCTTGATTCCTGGACGCTGTACATTTCAGGCGGGTACATAAATAAAGGGGTCAGACAATTAAAAAGTGACAATAAGTGAAACTGGTAAAGAGGGAGGACGGCCCCTCCCCGGGAGGCTTACAATTACAGGGGGGGGGTGAAGAGACAGAGGGTGAGGGGCAGAAGGGTTTTGTGGGGTGGGGAGTGCAACCAAGTTAATGTTGGTTTAAGCAATCCTGAAGGGTGGGTTTTAGGTTGCTTTTGAAGCCGGTAGAGAGGGGGAGGTTGATGTTTTTGGGCAGGAGTTCAGAGTGTGGGTAAACCCCGAGAAAATTCTTGGAGACGGTTATGTGGGGGGGTGTAAGAGAGAGCAGGGAGAAGGCCCCTGGGGAGGACGGAGGTTGCGTGGGGGAGGTTTTGGAAATTAGGGAGAGTGTATGAAGGGGGGTTTATGTAGACCCTTGTAGGTTATGGTTAGAATTAAACTGGATTTGGGGGAAATGGGGCCAGTGAAGGGGGATTGGCAGGGGGGAGGGCAGAGGAGTAGCGAGGAGAGAGGTGGATAAGAGGGCGCAGAGTTAAGGATGGATTGGAGGGGGGGGAGGGTGTAGCTGGGGGCCACAGGGGGGGAGGGGTTTTGCGTAGTCGAGGGGGGGAGATGACGGGGGATGGCCCGCTTTTTGTGCTTTCAGAGTTAAGAAATGGTGTTGGGGGAAATTTTTTTTAGGCAGAGGTGAGGGTTTGGTTGTGGGGTTTGAAGGACGATTGGAGTCAAAGTTTTACCCCAAAGGCAGCGGCCTGTGGTGTGGTGAGGGGGTGAAACCATTGCAGTAAAGAAGATCAGGTGGAGGGATGGAGGGGGACGGGGGGGAAGATAAAAATTCAGTTTTTCTCCAGTTTATTTTTAGGAGACGGGGGGAGAAAAAGGAGGAAATGGGGGAAAGGCGGGTCAGGGATTCGGGAGAGAAAGAGGTGACATCTGGGCGGGAGATGTAGAGCTGTGTGTCGTCGCATTCAGGTGGTTTTTGAAAGCCATGTGAAGTATGAGCTGCCGCCCAAGAGTGTGATAGAGAGAGTGTGGGCCCGGGGACTGCCCCTGAGGGACAAAAACAGATAGAGGCCGGGGGGAGGGGTGGAGCGAGAATGGAGACGTAAAAGTCCGATCAGTGAGGTACGAGGAATCCAGGAAAGAGCAAGCCCGTGTGCGAGGGAGGGAGGATTGTTGCAGGAGGAATGGTGCGTGCAAAGGGAGGGACAGGTCAAGAGGAGAAGGACAGAGTAGTGGGGGGAGCTTTTGGCGTTACTGGTCTTTGGTGACTTTGGTTAGGGCGGTTTCAGTAGAGGGGTTTGGGGATGGAAGCCCGAATTGGAGCGGGTCAAGGAGAGATTTGGGTGGAGAGATGGAGGACAGTTAAAGAGGGGATGTTTAAGGATTTTTAGAGGCGAATGGAAGCAGTGAGATGGGGCGATATTTGGGGACAGTGAGGAGGGGTAAAAGAGATGTTTCTTTAGGTGGGGGGTGATGGTCGCATGTTTAAATGGGGAAAAGGGGAAGTGAGAGGTTAATATAAGATTGAGAGAGGGCGAGGGCTGGGAAAAAAACGTGTGAGGTCGGGGTGAGGTGGGATGGCAGTGGGCAAGACTACGGTAGTGAGGTTTGGGTTTGGCAGTAAAAAGGAGAGTTGCAGGAGTGACCGGTGAGAAGGGTTAGGGGGAATAATATGAGCAGGTCAGAGGTGGTGTGGGAAAAAACCGCAGGAATAGAGGTTTGGGCTGTGGGGCACTGCAGGGAATAGAGGTGGGCTGTGGGACACTGCAGGAATAGAGGTGGGCGTGGGGGACACCCCAAGGAATAGAGGTTGGCTGAGGGGGGGACTGAGGAATAGAGGGGGGTGTGGGGACACTGAGGGAATGAGGGGGGCGTGGGGACACTCAGGAATAAGGGGGGGCTGTGGGGACACTGCAGGAATGAGGTAGGTGAGGGGGGCACTGCAGGAATAGAGGTGGGCGGGGGGGGCACTGCGGAAAGAGGTGGGCTGTGGTGACACTGCATGAATAGAGGTGGGCTTAGGGGAACCCGCAGGGGTAGGGTGGGTGTGGGGGACACTGCGGAAAAGAGGTGGGCTGAGGGGGCACTGCAGGAATAGGGTGGGCTGTGGGGGAATGAGGAAAAGAGGTGGGTGTGGGGACACTGCGGAAAGAGGTGGGCTGAGGGGGACAATGCAGGAATAGAGGTGGGCTGAGGGGGGCACTGCAGGAATAGAGGTGGGCTGTGGGGAGATCGGAATAGGGTGGGCTGTGGGGACCTGAGGAATGAGGTGGGGTTTTGGGGACACTGCAGGAAAGAGGGGGGGGCTGAGGGGGACACTGAGGAATTTTGAGGTGGGTGTGGGGACAAGCAGGAAAAGAGGTGGCTGTGGGGGGCAGCAGGAATAGGGGGGGCTGTGGGGACCTGCAGGGGTAGGGTGGGCTGTGGGGGGCACTGCAGGGGAAAAGGGTGGGTGTGGGGGCAGCAGGAAAAAGAGGTGGCTGAGTGGGCACTGCAGGAATAGAGGGGGTGAGGGGGCTGTTTGGGGTGAAGCTTTGTCTGATGAGATTTTTTTTTTATGGGAAATGAGTTGCAAAATATTGCTGAGAGGGGAGATGGGGGAGGGGGGGGGGTGGAGCAGGAGAGAGTTGAAGGTGTAAAAAAAATTTTCTGGGGTTGTGGGACGGGAGGATTGAGAGTGGTGAAAAAAAGTCTTGTTTGGTAGGTGAGTGCGGATTTAAATGTGGCGTGATTCTTTATATGAGGGGAAGTCAGCGGTTGGAGGGGTTTTTTTTACGGCGTTCGGGAACTTGGAAGTCGCCCCAGCTGTTTTTGGTGGAGTCTGGTGCCAGGGTTGTTGTTCATTTTGCGGGTTCGTTGTGTGTGAGAGGGGCGACCCCATCGAGAATGGAAGTGATTGTGTTTTTGTAGAATGTGGTGGCTGGTCTGGTCAGCAAGTGAGGTATGGTAGAAGGGGAGAAGAGGTCAGAGAGAGTGTAACGGTTGAGGTTTTTTAGGTTCCGCGTGGGTGTGTAGATTTGGTGCAGGAGGGGAAAGGGGGGGTGGTGTGGGGGAGAAGGGGGAGAAGATTGTGGTCAGATTTTGGGGAGGAGAGTTTGAGAGGGGCAGAAAAGGGGGGGGGGGTGAAGATAGGTCCAGTGTGTGTCCGTCTGTGTGAGGGCTCCGAGGTCCATGGGGAGGCCAAAGGAAGAGGGAGTGACGGAGTTTTTTTAGTAGTGGAGTGGGGTGTATGATTGGAATTTTTAAAATCTCCCAGATAAAAGGGGGATGTCGGGGCAAGGAAGTGGAGGAGCCAGGAAGCAAAGTGGTCAAGAAAGGAGTGGCAGGGCCCGGCGGTCGGTAGACAAAGCCACTTGAGGTTGGAGGGGGAGTAGATGGGACAGAAAGCACCCCGAAGGGGGGGGGGAGGGTGGGGAAGGTACTGGTGGAATGGGGGGAAGGAACAGGTTTGACAGAAGAAGGCCCACACCTCCGCCATGTTTTCTCCAGGGCGGGGGGGTGTGGGTAGATGGGCCCCATAGGAGAGGCAGCAGGGGAAGTTGTGTAGAGGGGGTCAGCCCAATTTTGTTAATCCCAAGGAAGGTGGATTGCGTGAGATGAAGAGGTGTGGATGAAGGGGAAATTGTTGCAACGAAGTGCATTCCGAGGGCAAGACGTAGGGGGAGGTGCTGCAGGGGTGAGGGGGTGGTTTTGAGGTTTGTGTGGTTTTAAAAGTGTGTGCGCTTGGTCTTAAGAGATGCCTGAAACCACAGTGGGGGGTGCGCTAGGGGGGGCCCTGGATTGGAGATATGTCCCCGGGGAGCGGGGGAGGGAAACGGTAGGAGTGAGGAGGGTGTTTTAGGAATAAAGGAAAAGGTGGTTGTGGGGAACCCACAATTAACTAAAACAAAAAGGGGGGATCCTAGGCTGTTTTGCATATGGGAGTTAAAATAATAAAAGTTAAGAAATAAGCGAAGCGGTTCAATTAAGTCAGATATAAAAAAGCCTGCTTGTACAAAAAATCCACTATGCTTATGACAGAAGTAGAATTTCCTGACAAGAAAAGTCAAGTCATCCTATTTATATTTGCTATTTTGCCATAGGCAAATTAAAATCCAGTTTTCTATCTATAAAACCTA
Source organism: Phyllomedusa bahiana (assembly GCA_025379985.1). Taxonomy (NCBI): domain Eukaryota; kingdom Metazoa; phylum Chordata; class Amphibia; order Anura; family Hylidae; genus Phyllomedusa; species Phyllomedusa bahiana. Next base: position 21,039 of record JAODAL010049693.1, on the reverse strand, counting down.
AAACGTAAAATTTTTTTAGATAACATTAACCTTTATACACACTATTTAAAAACCTGATTCTCACCCCCACCATTTAACCCTTTTTCTTCTGAAAAGGAAGGAATAATCCCCTTTTTTATTTCAAGTGTGGTGGGCACCACCTTTTTAAAAGTAAAAACCTTATAACACGCAATTTACTAACTCAGTAAGGGATCCAAGCCCCCTCTTGGGCAGCGTCCCTAATCTAATGGACAAAACAAATAAAGGCCCCCCTTTTGACACCCCCTGCAATGGGTGACACTTGTAAACAGGTAAGAAATCACAATTTAAAACGTCTGCCCGACCTCCCCCAAAATGTTTCACCACTAAGTGGCTTTTATCAGGGGTTAGAGGTGAGGTTAAAAATCAGGTTTTTAAATAGTGTGCATAGAGGTTAAGAGTTATACATAATAAAAGTTACATTTTAGTGCTTTATAGATTGAGAACTGATAGAGTTTAAGTTTGCCTATGGCAAAATAGTAAATATAGTGATCAAAAGTCACTCTCTGTTCTCTTGCGAGATTCCCATTTTTTGGGAGACTATTTGACAAGTCATCCTATTTAGGCATATTCAAGTTGCAGGTAAAACAGTCTTAACAATACATTATACAACAAAGACAAGATACAGGAGGGAAGACAGTGGGGGAATGTAGGAACGTGAGAGTGCCGTCAAGCAAGATTTATAACAGATTGACATGAGTGAAATCTGGCTATTGATTATAGATAATGGTGTAAGTGTCTCAGGGCTTCCATGTGAGGTCAAACTTTTCGAGTCTATCATCCAAGAAGAGGGCTGTTAAATATTCCATTTCTCGGACATCTTTGACCCGGGTTATGAGATGGGTAAGTAAGGGAGGGTCAGTCCTTTTCCAGAAAGTAGCTATCAGACATTTAGCTGCTGTTAGGAGATGTAAAAGCAGTGGAGGAATTGAGGAGGAAGGACATTTAAAAGGCAATACTGAGGCTCTAATGGGAAGATAACTCCCAGAACCTCCGAGAACAACCGACCAGCTCTCGCCCAAAAGGGTTGTATCAATGGACAATCCCAGAAAATGTGTGTTAGCGTGCCCTGTTCTCTACAACATCTCCAGCATACTCCTGAAACATTAGGGTAAAATGTGTGAAGAAGTGGTGGAGTGTGGTACCAGAACATGAGTAGCTTGTATTGATTCTCTTTATAGGAGATGGTAGGAAACCACAAGGGGCCGTGGTGGACGGCCAATATGTCTCACCGAGATGCCTGGTCCCGGTGTGGTAAAAAGCCATGTAGTACTGGTGTCAGCGGCATTCGGTTTTATATACATTTAGCATAACTGCTATGCGGTTAACCGTGTCAGCTTTTTACTGGAGTAGCCAAAAGAGCTGGGTGGGTTGGCTACTCCCATGTTCCAGGTCCAGGCCTGGGTTTGCGGGAGTCCTATGTAAGCCTTGCAGGTCAAGTGTGCAGTGTGCGTTTGGTCAGAAGGAGATCTGACCGTGTTGGAGCTGGAGAGGACGTCTACAGCAGGCTGTCTGTAAAGCACCCTTAAAGGACTGTGAGTGACACAACACCGAAGGTGTTATGCTTTGTTCGGCTGAGGATAAGCTGCATTGTGTTTCCTTGTTTATTTGATTTGGAGCAATAAACGACTGGAATAAACGGACGTCACAGACTGTGTTTTCCCGTGCTGCCATTGGGCTGATCCCTACAAGATACAGGAGGAAGATTTAGCCGCTCGGGTCCATATTATTTGCCATGTATCAAAGGGAATAGGGGCACCCAAATACGTTTCCCACTTCCTCATATAGGAATGTTTGGGGGTCTGAGTTGGATCGGGATCTAGTAAAATTTGTTAGACAGAGGAAATCAACCCGGCAGTCGTGAAACTATTCCTACATAGTCTCTCAAAACTTATAGGGAGTGAGACCGAGGTAGTGGATAAAGACGTATGTAAGAAGTGACGCATCTGCAGGTAGCAATAGTAACTACTATTTGGGAGGCCATATCTGTGAAGTAGGACTTTGAATGGTAAGATTTCTCGGGTTACGTGGTCGACTATGTCTGCAAACCTAAACAGTCATCTGGTGAACCATGATTGCTATTGGGGACCCTGAAGGCTAGCAGGGAGTTGGGGCTGGAAGAGAAAGGAAGTCATGGGTGAAAACTGCGGGCTGAGCTGAAGCCTCTGATAGCAGGTTTTCCATACCTGCAGAGTCGTCCTCATGGGTCCCAACAATTGTCTATCAGTTTTGACAAAAGTGGAAGACCATAGAAGGGAAATTAGGGGTGGAATCGGAGCTAGCCAAAGCTTCTCTAGTTCGGACCACCTAGCATACGCAAAGAGCGACAACCAGGCTGGGACCCGTCGCAGCTGTGCAGCCCAGTAGTATTTCTGAATATCCTGGGCAGACAAACCTCCTCTAGTTTTAGATGTAAGACCGATTTAGGGATGCGATGTCTGGCCCGAGCCCAGATAAAGCGCATAAAGGCAGCTTGCAATGTTCTCAGGTCGCTTGTAGGGACCGGTATAGGTAACGTTTCAAATAGATGCAATTAGCTTTGGAATTTGCTTGTCATTTTGATTGCCGTTTATCCTACCCACCCAAGGAAAGAGGCAAAAGTATCCCATTTGCTTAGCAACCTATGAACTTCTAGAAATGTATCAGGGTAAATTATGGAAAATAACGTGGCCATGTGAGGTGTCAAATTAATCCCCAAATAATTTTTAAAGACCTTTGCTGCCAGTTGAAGTGAAAGTTCGACCTGTATGACTCCAGCCGGGCACTAGGGATGTTCAAAGGAAGTGCTTCTGTTTTGGATGTACAGGGATACATACGGGATAGGGACTGTAGGTTTGCTCTTAAGTTGAAATTGTATGTAAGTCGGAACAGGTAGATTTATTAAATGCAATTCCTTTTTTTTTCGTTTTGGACAGTGCAGGGAACAGTTTTTACGTTTGTTTTGCTGTATGTGGCCTTTTTTAGAAGATTTCACCTAACGTTCTGTATCTCATGTGCAGCTGCGGCCTGCTGGCACTTGGTTATCATGGGGCGTGACTCAGTGTTGAATGTCAGCCATGCCCCATAAGCCTCCATTTGTAACTAGGGGACGTATGTAAGTCGGAACGATGTAAGTAGGGGACTGCCTGTATACACTTTATATCCCGAAAGAACACCAAAATGGTCCAATAGGGATTGTAAGTTAGGTAAAGTAATATGCAAATTCGTCAAAATCAACAATATATCATCTGCATATAAGAACACCTTGAAGTCGCTGTCACGGACATGCACACCCAGAATATCAGGACTGTTTCGTATAGCTGCTGCCAGGGGTTCTATACATAGTACAAAAATCATTGGGGATAAGGGGCATCCCTGTCTAGTGCCGTTCTTGAGCCTAATAAGTGGGGAATCCGAGAGGCGTATAGTGGCTGAGGGGGAGAAGTAGAGAGAAGTGAGGGCATGGGCAAAAGGCCCCTGAAATCCAAAGACCTTCAAGACCTCAAACATAAAGTTCCAATTCAGGCGATCAAATGCCTTTTCCGCGTCTAGACTTAAAGGGGTTTTGCCAGGAGGTGCCTTATCTGCTAAGAAGCAAATGTAAACAAGCCAGGGAGCTAAGAGAGAGAGAGACACACAGCCAGAGGCAGAGCTGCATAAGGGATCGTGTGAAATGTTCACTGAAATAATCAAACTACAACTTGTGGATTCTGTATACAAAAGACAACACCTTTCTCCACAGCAGCTTTAAAGCTTCTTCATGTTCTCTGTCATCAGATAAAGCAGGGATCTACTCAGATAATCACACTACAACTAGTGGATTCTGTATACAAAAGACAACATATTTCTACCCGGTGCCTTGAAAGTTTCTGCAGCTCAGTCTCATCAGATAAGAAGCTTTCTCTGCGCAAATTGTCAGGTCATATCTAGTAGAAGCTTTGAAGTAACTAAGGGCAGGTAAGGCAGCCTGTAGCTCTGTCAGACTGCAATTTTTGTAATCACATATATTTAGAAAAGTGATTAAATACCCATTTTGGAGGATCCCACGTCAACATTACATGGTGGCAAAACCCCTTTAACAATAAATTAGGTTCCTGTCTACGATGCACTATGTCTATGAGATCTATTGCTCTCCTAGTGTTGTCTGCGCCTTGTTGGCAGGGAACAAAGCCGACCTGATCTTTGTTCATTAGTCTTGGCAGGCAAAATGCTAAGCGGTTTGCTAAAATTTTTTGCAAAGATCTTAATATCAGCATTTAGGAGAGCAATAGGTCTGTAATTGGAACAATCCAAATGGTCTTTGTTGGGTTTGGGAATCAGGGTAATATAGGAATGGAGCATAGATGGGGGTAATGGGTCGCCACTTAGGAAAGAGTTAAATAACGATAGCATATAATCTTCTGACTGCAGGAGAAAAGCCTGAAAATATAGATAAGTAAGGCCGTCTGGTCCCGGCGATTTTCTAGCTGGTAAGTTTTTAAGGGTCTCTCTGATTTCTTCAGGTGTAATGGGGCATTAAGGGAACTTAGCTCTTCCAAGGATAAGGAGGGAAGATTACAAGAATCTAAAAAATCCCTTAGCGCACTAGGTTTATTAGACAACAATGCAGTTAGAGAATCCGGGAGGCTATAGAGTTTGGAGTAGTAGGATGTATCATTTCATTAAATGGCCTCAGAATAAGGGGACAGTGAAAACAAGCAACTTTGCAATTGGATGTCATTAGCAAAGCTGTCTTGTTTTCACAGTATTCCTTATCTTCGTTTTCTGTAACCAAACTTCTCCAGTGCTGGTCGGATAGTCGGATCTCTCCTCCTTGCATTTCATTAGCTGAGGGCTATAATAATTTACATTCTGTTCAGCCCCCAGCTGGCAGTATTCATGGAGCTTGCATTCCTGCCTCTCACTCAGAATTAGGGGCGACAACAATTTCACTCTATACCGCTAGCTGCCTCCTCATTGACACTGCAGCTGTCTCTATAATCAGAAAACAGCAGAATTGTGCCACAGTTCCTTAATGCTCCTGTGTGTAAGGGGCCGACAAAAATTTCACGTTATACAGCTAACTGATTGACACTGCAGCTACTCCTACAATCAGAAAACAGCAGAATTGTGCGTCCGTGCCTTATGTAAACATGAAGGGAGACGGATCTGTGCTCTGGATGGATTCAACTGTACCTCCAGCTGTGAGAGATCAGTGCTGAGTTCATAGAAGACTGTTTAGACTGAATGCAGGCCTGTGGGATGTAAACAGCTCTTACAAAATAAGACTGCATAGGGAGAGTACAGTGATATGTGGAGGTTGGGGGGGGGGGGGGAGACACACTGGAGCCAGTATGAACAGTGAAGAGGGGATGATGTCATCCCCCTTCAGTTAAGAAACACCCAGCTGGGAGGAAAAGAAACGCCTCTGGATTTCAGGAAGTAAGAGCATCAAGCTTCAAGAGAACAGCCCAAATGAAGAGGCGATACATCCCCTTTAAGACACAAACGCCATTGAAATGCCTTAAAAGAGATAAAAGTAATGAAAAAGTTGCAATAACTTTTATTACGGTGTGTCCAATGTCAAGTTAAGCTTCAATATATAGTTATGTGCAAAATAATAGCAGTGTCAAACAAATGAGAAAAAGCTCAATCCTCACAATAGCATTTATCTCCATGTACACAGAGGCCCTGGAGGTTCTGCACATTCACATCCAAAAGAAAACCCGATCGAAAGATCAAACTATAAACTGAAAATGAAGACCATGTAGCAAAAATAGCAGTGTTTGCATTGTCATTATACTTACATAGTTACATAGTTTGTGAGGCCAAAAAAAGCCATATGTCCATCTAGTTCAGCCTTTTGTGCCAAAGTGTTGATCCAGAGGAAGGCAAAGAACCCCCTATGAGGTAGAAGCCAATTGTCCTCATGTTAGGGAAAAAATTCCTTCCTGACTCCAATCTGGCAATTGGAATAAATCCCTGGATCAACGACCCTTCTCCAGAATCCTGTCACTTAATTTGGTTCTTTATTACATCTAGAAATGTATCCAGACCCTTCTCCGAATGGTCATTTAAACTTGTTTATATTACATCTAGAAATGTATCCACCATTCTCCAGAACCCTTTGGCCCACTATAACTTGTTAAATTACATCTAGAAATGTATCCAGACCCTTCTCCAAAATCATCCACTAAACTTGTTTATTATTACATCTAGAAATGTATCCGGACCCTTCTCAGAATCCTGGCCACTAAAATTGTTATATTATTACATCTAGAAATGTATCCAGACCCTTCTCCAGAATCCTTGTCACTATAATTTGTTTTTATTACATCTAGAAATGTATCCAACCCTTCTCCAGAATTGGTCACTTAACTTGATAAACATCTAGAAATGTATCCAGTCCCTTCTCCAGAAATCCTGGTCACTATAACTTGTTATATTTTTTACATCTAGAAATGTACCCAGACCCTTCTCCAGAATCCGGCCACTATAACTTGTTATATTTACATCTAGAAATGTATCCGCCCCTTCTCCAGAAATTGGCACTGAACTTGTTATATTATTACATCTAGAAATGTATCAGACCCTTCTCCAGAATCCTGTCACTTACTTGTTTTTACATCAGAAATGTATCCAGAACCCTTTTTCCAAAATTTGGTCACTTAACTTGTTATCTTTTTACTTCTAGAAATGTATCCAGACCCTTCTTCAGAATCCTGGTCACTATAACTTGTTATATTATTACATCTATAAATTTATCCAGACCCTTCTCCGGAATCCTGGCCACTATACTTGTTAATTATTACATCTAAAAAAGTTTTCCAGACCCTTTTCCAGAATATGGTCCTTAACTTGTTATTTTATTAATCTAGAAATGTATCCGAACCCTTCTCCAGAATCCCGGTCATATAATTTTGTTATAATTACATCAAAGAAATGTATCCAGCCCCCTTCTCCAGAATCCGGGTCACTAAAACCCTTGTTATATTACATCTAGAAATGTATCCAAAACCCTTTTTCCAGAATCCTGGTCACTATAACTTGTTTATTATTACATCTAGAAATGTATCCAGACCCTTTTTCCAGAATCCGGTCACTAAAAACTTGTTATATTAAACATCTAGAAATGTATCCAGACCCTTCTCCAGAATCCTGGTCACTATAAACTTTGTTTTTTATTACATCTAGAATGTATCCAGACCCTTTTTTCAATCCGGTCACTATAACTTGTTATATTATTACATCTAGAAATGTACCAGACCCTTCTCCGGAATCCGGTCACTATAACTTTTTATTTTTTTCATCTAGAAATGTATCCAGACCATTCTCCAGAATCCTGGTCACTATAACTGTTAATTATTACATCTAGAATGTATCCAGACCCTTTTTCCAGAATCCTGGTCACTATAACTTTGTTATATTAACATCTAGAATTTATCCAGCCCCTTCTCCGGAATCCGTACTATAACTTTTATTTTATTACATTCAGAAATGTATCCAGACCCTTCTCCGGAATCCGGTCACTATAACTTTTTTATATTTTTATTTCTAGAATTTTTGTTTTCCACCCTTTCGCCTTCTTCCTTGCTTGATATTAAAAGATTATAAAAACCATTTTTGTTCCCGGGTCATTAATTGGGATTTTTTCCTCAAAATGTTACCTTGAAACTAGTCGGATGGTCATCTTCTTTTGTCTGCCACTTGTTTTTGATTTTGCCACTGTAAAGTCTTGGTGATCTTTTTAGCTGAGCAGCTAATTATTTTCTGCACTTCTTGATATGTTTTGCCCTCTCCAATCAACTTCTTGATCAAAGTTCTTTGGTACAAAATCTGGAACGACCCATTGTAGTCACAGAGAATGGGCTAAAACCAGCAGGTACAACATTGGCTTCCGTTCTTCATTAAATAAGGGCCATAAGTGACACCTGTTTCTTCACAGGATGAATGACCTCACTCATTGAAGTCCACGCTGCCATTTATCTCAACACCCCTTTTCATTAAATGAGTCTGTTCCACCAAATCAGCAGCGTGCATGGCATGGCAGCTGATTCTGTTGGTTGCCCTTTACTCGGCTGCCCCTATCAAATCTTTTTTGTTTATGTTTTCAGAAAAAAGACTTACCAATTACGATGCTGACGGCTGTTATTTTGCACATAACTGTACATGCAGTACAAGTGCCATGTGACCCCAAGCCCCTTTTCAGTAAAAGCACATCCAAAGCGTGATCATTTTATACTGTTTGTAGCTTTTTGTAATAGAAAAGAGAACCACATGATCCAGTATAGCAAAGCAAGAAATCTGACATTGTCTGGGGACGAAAAAGGCCCCAGATAATGGATTGAATAGAAAATTTGTGGCTGGAACTATTTTTTCCACCTTCTGTATCTATAGGGGCCCTCTGTTGAAAACGGTCTGGAAAAAATGTATCTGTTCCATTGAACCCAACCGGGCTTAGCACCAAATCAAGCCCATAAAAAGGCCAAAAAACCAATCAACCCTAGCACCAATCAGAGCCCATACCACCAATCAGCCCCCATAGGCCAATCGACCCCCAAAAGCGCCCAATCAGAGCCCTTTAAAAAAAAAACCCAAATAGAGCGGACAAAAAATCAGACCCCATAGCAACCAATCAGAGCCCCCCCAACCCAAATCAGAGCTCATAGCCCCAAATTTAGGGGCCTATGCAACCAATCAGACTATATAAACCAATCACGCCCATAGCAACCAATCAAGCTCTTTGAAAACCAAATCAGACCTATAAAAACCCAATCACGCCCATAAGCCATTCGGGCCCCCATAGCAAAAAATCGGAGCCCATAACCCCAATCAGAGTCATAGCAACCATCAACCCAATCAAAATCAGAACCCTGCAACCAATCAGAGTCCTAGCAACCAATCAGACCTATTCCCCCAATTTAAGGCCCAAAGCAACCCCGAGCCATACAACCCCAAACAGGTTCAAGTAAAATTAGGCTCAGCTTATTTTATTTACTGCTCTGGAAAAAAAAAAGGCTGGCCCGAATTTGGGTGCATGGCTTGATTGGTTTTTACTGTGGACTTTTTTATACATAAGGCCCCTTTTATTTTATTTCCTATTGGCAATAGTTGCTTGAACCTTTCTCCGTTAGGCTGGACATTGCCTCAACCAAACTTGTAAAAACATTTGGGTTTGGAACGTCCCAAACATGAAATTTTGCACCCTGTCCCTAATTGAAATTGCAGCACTAATCCAACACTGGATTTAGGCTGAGTTTGTTTTTTACTGTTTTGTAGGGACTAGTTTACCTCTCTGTGGCGGTGCTCTTGCTTTGATGTGACTTCCGGTATGAAGTCCAACTGGAGCATGAGTGACATTGGAGCAAGAATTAACAATGGATGTACGGGTATGTCCCATTGTCGGTACAAATCTATGGAACGGGCTCGCACACACTGCTCCGTAGGTGGCGGAAGCTGGCTGATTATTACAACTGACACCCACCGCTTACAGCAGGGAACGGAGCCGGCTCAGATTCCTGCTGTTTAACCATTTAGATGCTGCATTGTCTAACTGAGTGAGGCACCATTCTTCCCTTTGGTCGCCCTGCCACCCCGTGACAAGATTGCCCAATGAAGGCTTCCATAGCCGCCATGTTACCCCTTCTGTTACTTCCTGTTAACGCCTCTAATACTTCCTACTACTAGATTATAAACAGAGGTAAAGCACTTACAGCATATAGGGCCACATGTATGACCCTGTTTAGGTCTAAAATTTACTTTTTTGCCTATAGGTTACTATGGGCAAAATAGTGAGTTTTAGACCTAAACAGTTTCATACATGTGGCCCATGAAGTCCACCAACCAGTGAGAACTGGTTGTGTTTGAAACCTGTCGGCTGGTGCTGTTTCCAGTGGACTTTATATGCTGTAAGTGCCTTATGCCTGTTCATCATCTATGGAGTTTGGATTTTAATTAGTTTTTTAAGAAAGTTTTGTGATTTTAAGGGTTTCAAGATGTGGTGGCTAACTTTGCTTGTAAACTAGTTGAAGTTTCTGGACTTGGCACAGGAGTGGGTGACGTGTGCTAAACAGATACCTTAGATTAGTGAACCCATTCCTTGATGCTCCATTGTCACCTCCAGCCAACATTACGTCAGGGTTACCTATATGATGTTGGACTAGAAGTCACGTCATATAGAAGTGACCTCAGAAGAGCGCTGCATTGCCAGAAAAGGAAAACCCAGTTAAACCCAACTGAAAAAAAAAAAAAGGACACCAATTTAGGGTTACAGAGGTATTCCAGTCTCATGGTTTAGCTTTAGACACGAAGTCAATTGTAAGTAAAGACTATAGCCAAATACATTGCTGTTCTGATGTTGCTTCATTTCAGAGTTAGAGCAGTTCTCATCTCCTGCTTGTGTACACAAGCCTTCCTAGGTTACCAACCACCTCTCTATGTTCCAGCAATGATGGATGGGATGGGATGGTGAGGTCATTCCCTGCCATGTCTTATCAGCTTTTTTATGTTTCTTACTGACAAACTTGAACCCTTTAGAGCCTTTTAGCTTAGCGTCTTGATATTTAAAACTTTTCCGTATCAATGTCCCTCTAACAGCTAGGAGCAGCAGAGCTGAAATATCAGTCACTGCTGTAGAACCTGAACAAGAAGTGGTAGCCTAAAGCTATAGAACCGCCCACAGCCTGAACAGGAAATTGGAGCATTAAGTTGTAGAACTACCCAGAGACTGAACAGGAAGTGGGAGCCTGAAGCTGTAGAACCACCCACGGCCTAAACAGGAAGTGGGAGCCTGAAGCTGTAGAACTACCCACGGCCTGGACAGGAAGTGGGAGCCTGAAGCTGTAGAACTGCTCAAAGCCTGAACAGGAAGTGGGAGCCTTAAGTTGTAGAACTACCCAGAGCCTGAGCAGGAAGTGGGAGCCGGAAGCTGTAGACCCACCCCCAGCCTGAACAATAAGTGGGAGCCTGAAGCTGTAGAACCGCCCACAGTCTGAACAGGAAGTGGGAGCCTTAAGTTGTCCCTCTAACAGCTCGGAGCAGCAGAGCTGAAATGTCAGTCACTGCTGTAGAACCTGAACAAGAAGTGGTGGCCTGAAGCTATAGAACTACCCAAAACCTGAACAGGAAGTGAGAGCCTTAAGTTGTAGAACTATCCAGAGCATGAACAGGAAGTGGAAGCCCGCAGCTGTAGAACCACCAACAGCCTGAACAGGAAGTGGGAGCCCCAAGCTGTAGAACCGTCCACAGTCTGAACAGGAAGTGGGAGCCTGAAGCTGTAGAACCACCCCCAGCCTTAACAGAAAGTAGGAGCTTTAAGTTGTAGAACTACTCAGAGCATGAACAGGAAGTGGGAGACCGAAGCTGTAGAACCGCCAAGTGCCTGAACAGAAAGAGGGAGCCGGAAGCAATAGATCCACCCACAGCCTAGAAAGGAAGTGGGAGCTTGAAGCTGTAGAACCACCCACAGCCTGAACAGGAAGTGGGTGCCTGAAGCTGTGGAACTGCCCACAATTTTCTTTTACAAATTTGGTGAAACCTATGTTGCACCGAACAGGGGCAGATTCGAGCAACACTAATTACGGTGCCCTCCTTCCCAGGCATTTACATTGATTCATTCATGTCTTGTAACATCTAGGCCGCAGCACAAATCTCTTTCCTAATTAAGGTTTGTGGTGATTGTGTCACCGCGCCTCCATGGAACATCCCGCGCTCATCAGATAAGACAAATGAGTTTCAATAAAGTTCTTCAGGTGGAAAGTGAATTCGGCCTCTTTTCCTGGAAGTTGTCGCAGTTTAATTTTTTTTCCTTACAGGTTTTTTGCCCATTAAATGAGATTTTCACAGCGGCAGAACCGGCCCGATGTGACGGCTGGTGATGGGCCATACCACTTCATTGCACCGTCATCTGCTTTTTGGCACTGCGGTAATGAATGTCATTACGGGATGTATTACCGGGCTCCTAATGAGGAGTGTTAAGCACAAATGGTAATTTCGTCCCATCTGCACGTTGCGAGGAGACGGGCGACGGTTTTGTATCTATGTTCTAATTGAATTTTCATTACCCATCGGAGATGGCAGCTTAGGAGTAAAGACACCCTAACGTAGAAATATTTCCATTATTATCGTACGTTCGAGATTTTCTACATAATTGAGATAGAAATATTAAAGGGGTTTTGCCCACAAAGTAACATTGACGTGGGAAGCTTGCAAATGAACTAACAAACATTTTCACCATTCATTATTATTACAAATTCTGCACCGTTTTTGTTTATCTGCTCCTTTAGTGATCCATTGTTTACAGCTCGTCTCCAGGGGATACGACCAGGGCTGAGAGCTCCTCAGTCCTGGTCGCACATGCTCAGACATCAACTCTCCTCTCAAGCAGCTACTGAGTGTTCAACCCCAGGTGCTGTCACTTTACTCCCGTCCTCTGTGCTCCTTAGTAATTAGTCAAACAGTGCAAATAAATAAAAAATAAATAAAATCCACAAGTTTGGTTGCTGCAGGGATTTGAACCTAGGACCTTGTGCCTGGAGGCAAAAACTTTACCTCTCGGCTACTCACAATGCTTTACATAAACAGACCTTGCTTTCACTACAGAGAGGAAAGGCCCGGTGATGTCATCCTGCTGGGTCACATGATATGCAATTCAAACAAATCACACACGCCCCCTTCTGAGCACACAGAGCTGAAGAGCTGGAGGCCTTTAATTCTATGGAAATACTTTCATACATCTAATGGGTCGTACATAAGAGACTAATAGACTTCTATATTAGAAGGAAGACAGGACAAGGTAGGTCTAGTCCAACCTTCAAACGGGCAAGACGTTGGACATTCAGGGCTAGACATGTATAGTAGCCTACATATAGGGCTCCGAATCTCAAAACTGACAGTAGAGGGGGTCACTTACTTTAAATACCAATTATTATTTACACTGTAATTTTTTGTAAGGCGGACCTTAGAGTAACGAATTTTCCCCACCATAGTCCTAATAGCCCCCCACATCTTTTCAAATTTTCCCTTAAAAGGGTTTCTCACCATACTGTTTTACAGACCCCTTTTTTCCGTCAGGCTGTGGGTTCCTGCATGATTAACCTACAGCTCTGCTTGTGTACTTTTTTATTACAGTGACATGAAAATGCAGGAGGTTTTTTAAAAAAGCAGTGTACAAGGTACGGCTCGAGGGTTAAAACTTGTCATACCACAGGAACAAAGCCCCGTTTCTAGGATAAGACTTACAGGGATGAATCATCATGGGGGGACGGTGACTGAAGCACTTAGAGCAATGGAAAAGAAGAGAAAACAGGGGGAGGGGGGAAAAAAGGTTTGGGAACTGAGAAACCCCGTGTGTTTTAAGAGGAAAAACTTTTTCATCCCTAAACAAAGCAAAATCAACACAGCAAAGTATTTGGTAATAGCTTCACTAACTTTCCCTATTGTTTTGAGCTAATCTTGTAGTGAGAAAACCCCTTTAACTACTTGGAAAACCCTTGACTAAAACATCTGGGGGAGGATTCTTACCCCACAGACGTTTTTGGAACCTTAGGGCAAATGTATAACGGGGCGTGCCAGATTCTGGGGGCCTTACAGCCCCCAAAAATTGTGCAGCCCCTTTTCCCTCATTTTTGGCAGACACTTTCCAAAATTTGGTGCATTACAGAGTGCCCCCCGGCACTTTGTATGCGCCCGAGTCGGGGCGTGCTGGAGGCGGCGCACTACAACCTCTTTATACTTCAGTACGGCAAAATCCAGGCGCATTGCTGCTGAAAGGTAAGCATTTTACAAGTTTTTTTCCCTGAGCCAAAGTTTTGTTTAGTAGCAGAAAGGCTAAATTAGACCCACATTAGATCAGGTTATTAGTTTCAGGCGCATTCACACAAAAGCGGCAAAAAAATGGCCCCTGGGCAACACAAATTATCATGTGCCCTTATTGTCGCTGGGGAAAAGAGACTGTTCCCAAGAGAAGGGGAAAACGACGAAAACCTTCCCTCCCTTCCCGGGGGGGGGGTTACGGTCACAGACCTTGGGGCTAGTATTATAGAGGGTTTGCTGGGTCTTAGCGCCCGGATCACTCTGCGGGGGCACATGAGGTTGTTTCCCCCTGTGTTTCCCTTGTAATAGGGACCAATAGATCAGCCCCAGTTATAGAGGAAAGCAAGAACAAATTTTTTTTAAATTTATGTAAAAAAGGCCCCCCCACCCCCCAAAAGTTTTTTTTCGCCCTTATAGTAGGCACAATATGTGAAATAAAATATTAGTAAAAAAAAACCCCACAAAATATTATTTAAAAAATGATTATCCCAAACCGCACCTTTTAGACGACTCTAAACCTTTATATCCCCTAAATATAAATGTCCATAAGGGAAGTGACACAATTACAAAACTAATTTTAGCGCTTAGGACCTAGGAATTTTGGGACTTTTTTATGCATGATTTCCCTTACTAAGGAAAAGTAAAATGTGCCTGATCAGAAGAGGGGCGGGAGGACGGTCTGGGCAGAAATGGGGGAAAGGGTCTTGGGAATTCCCTTGTGGGCACCCTCAGCTCGCTTTACCGCCTCCCAATATGGGGAGATAGCCGCGCTTGTACAGCTTTCCCCATACATGTCTATGGCAATTTCGAGTATAGTCAATCCCACTCGCTCGGCTACATTCAGAACTGCCATAGAAAAGAACGGGGAGAACTGCGCAAATGCGTTCCGTGAGGCCGGCTCATAGTGAGCTGCAAGCTGACCTCAGAAGGGACTTTAAGCAGTTCCTGACCCGGCCACTGATTCCCTCCCAAATTCCTGACCAGGCACGTTTTATTCTCTTTATGCTATAATGCTTTTTCACGACCTGTTATTCTACCAATTTTTATTTTTTTTTTGCCTTTTTTACATGATACTTAAGGTTTTTTTTTTATGTAGTTTTTACACTAATTTTTTTTCCCTAGAAGGTCAGGAAAAAAAAGTGCAAAAAAAAATCAAATTTTTATTTATTTATTTATTCTTTTTAATAGCAAAAATTGCCATTAATATATATTTGTGATTGTGTCACTTCTCTCCAATACGGCAGTTTTTACGTAGGTGGTATATTGTTTTGGGTCGTCATGTGCGGGGCTAAAGTTATGATTAAGGCGGTTTTTATTTTTGTGTGTGATTATTTTTATTTATTTATTTTAGACATTTTCCCTCCCATAAGGTTACAAAAAGACCACTATGAGGAAGGGGGGAGGACATTTGAACATAACTTTTTACTGTATAGGGGGCTGATTGTACTGTTCTAACTCCAGTTACAAAGGAATATAGCCTTCACTATCTGCAGAGCTGATCTGGTTCTGATAAGACCCAGCAGCTCCTGCAGTTATTGGATCACGGTGATCACGTGACCACCATGACTAAAGAGCAGGAAGCCTGAAGGCTCCTTGCTGATCTGTATATAAATGGCACTGTATTTTTAAGCATTGTGTATACAGCAGCCAATGAGGCAGGGACCCTAACAAACCACAGAAAAGCTTGGCTGTCACTGACTGATCTCCACTCCCGAAGCAGCACAATCACCGTGCGGTTGTGAACTCTGCAAGGATGTTAGAGAACTTAGTCCAACTGCCCAAAAGATTAAAGTCACTGAAAAAGCAGTTACACTGGGGAAAAAAAGTATTTAGTCAGCCACCAGTGGTGCAAGTTCTCCCACTTAAAAAGATGAGAGGGGCCGGTAACTGACCTCATAGGTCGACCTCAACTATGAGAGACAAAATGAGAAAACAAATCCCGAAATCACATTGTCTGATTTGGAAAGAATTTATTGGCAAATTATGGTGGAAAATAACTATTTGGTCAATAACAAAAGTTCCTCTCAACACTGTGTTCTATCTCCTTTGTTGGCAATGGCAGAGGTCGGACGTTTCCTGTCTTCACGAGGTTGGCGCACACTGTTGCTGGTATGTTGGCCCACTCCTCCATGCAGATCTCCTCTAGAGCAGTGATGTTTTGGGGCGGTCACTGGGCAACACGGACTTTCAACTCCCTCCACAGGTTTTCTATGGGGTTGAGATCTGGAGACTGGCTAGGCCACTCCAGGACCTTGAAATGCTCCTTACTAAGCATTTCTGGATTTGTTTTCTCATTTTGTCTCTCATAGTTGAGGTCGACCTATGAGGTCAGTTACCGGCCCCTCTCATCTTGTGGGAGAACTTACACAATTGTTGGCTGACTAAATACTTTTTTCCCCACTGTACTTGCAAAGTATTAACTAACAACCTACAGGTTTTCATAAGGTGGACCTTAGCATTACAGATGTGATCTTTTTGCATACTGCCTTAAAGAGTTCAATTTCTCATGGTACATTATTGCCACATGCGCACAAAAACCCTAGACAGACTACAACTCCCATTAAAACCAATGGGTGGAAACACCTAGACACGTATGGCATATACAACTCCCGACAGAGCATGTACAACTCCCGACAGAGCAGCAAAAAATTCAGCTTAAAAAAATAAATAAATATCAGCACTCATTACTTAGTTTCATAGTTTCATAGTTTGTAAGGCCAAAAAAAGACGAGACGTCCATCCAGTTCAGCCTGTTGTGCTAAGGTGTTGATCCAGAGGAAGGCAAAAAACCCCAATGAGTTAGTAGCCAATTGTCCTGATTTTAGGGAAAAATTCCTTCCCGACTCCAATCTGGCAATCAGAATAAAACCCTGGATCAATGACCCCTCTCCTGAATCCTGGTCACTATAACTTGTTATATTATTACATCTAGAAATGTATCCAGACCCTTCTCCAGAATCCTGGTCACTATAACTTGTTATATTATTACATCTAGAAATGTCTCCAGACCCTTCTCCAGAATCCTGGTCACTATAACTGTTATATTATTACATCTAGAAATGTTATCCAGACCCTTCTCCAGAATCCCGGTCACTATAACTTGTTATATATTACATCTAGAAATGTATCCAGGCCCTTCTCCAGAATCCTGTTCACTATAACTTATTATATTATTACATCTAGAAATGTATCCAGACCCCTCTCCAGAATCCTAATCACTATAACTTGTTATATTATTACATCTAGAAATGTATCCAGACCCTTCTCCAGAATCCCGGTCACTATAACTTGTTATATTATTACATCTAGAAATGTATCCAGACCCTTCTCCAGAATCCTAATCACTATAACTTGTTATATTATTACATCTAGAAATGTATCCAGACCCTTCTCCAGAATCCTGGTCACTATAACTTGTTATATTATTACATCTAGAAATGTATCCAGACCCTTCTCCAGAATCCTGGTCACTATAACTTGTTATATTATTACGCTCCGGAAATGCATCCAAACCCGTTTTGAACTCTGTTATTGAATTCACCATGACAAGTCCCTCTGGCAGAGAATTCCATAGTCTCACTGCTCTTACAGTAAAGAATCCCTTTCTATGTTTATGTAGAAACTTTCTTTCCTCAAGACGTAGAGGACGCCCCCTTGTTCTAGATACAGCCCTGGGTATAAATAAATCTTGGGAGAGATCTCTATATTGACCTTTGATGTATTTAAACATATGTATTATGTCCCCCCGAAGCCGTCTTTTCTCTAAACTAAATAACCCTAATCTTGCCAATCTTTCTGTGTACTGTAGTCCACCCAGTCCTTTTATTATTTTTGTTGCCCGCCTTTGTACCTGTTCAAGCTCTACAATGTCTTTCCTGTGCACTGGTGCCCAAAACTGTACACAATATTCCATGTGTGGTCTGTCCAGTGTACTTGGTATGTCGAACCAAAGGAAGAGGTAAGAAAGGACACATCTGTGTTAATAGTGGTCACTAATTCAGACCTTGTTTCAATTCACCAGGTTTGAAAACCGTATATGAGTCCTAGGTTTAGTAATAAAGAATGCAGCAATAGAAGCCACACCCAGACCTCAATGGGACCCCGTCTGTCACATAAGAAGACACGAAAATTATAAATGGTGCCTTACACAATTTGAATTAGGGCTCCAGAATCTGAGGTTATGCAGGTGGAGATGCAGACATACACACCCCAATTAGGGTAACGTGGATCACTACAAAGGGTCTTTACTAACACCTTCCAGAAACAAGATAGAAAAGTGACAGCCGCTGCTCAGGCGGTGGTTGTTTCTTCTCCAATAGACGGAAGCCTGAGGAGCTCCGGGTTTAGGACCTGCTTCCCACTTACACTTGTACTGTCACTCTTCTGTAGATCAAGCTTTCATCTTTTTTTTCACAGGGAGAAAAAGGAGAGGAAGGTTTACCTGGTGTCGATGGGCTCACGGGATCTCAGGTGAGTAATGGGACATAACTACCTGATATCCACACAGGTTAATAGCAATATTGTGCAGGTGTGCAGTGACCCTTCATCCCTCCAAAAATATCTGTCTTGGGTCAAATAGAAGCTAAAAGAATGGAAGCAGGGGGATGCAGCTTCTTCTTTCTGTGTTTAGGACACTGCATGGTGTGAGAGGGGAGAAGGAGCGGACATGGGGAGACACCTTAAAAGGGTGTTCCGACCATGCACTTTGATGGCATATTGATAGGATAAGCCTCTGTGACCCACACCTATCTCAGGAACAGGCTCCCGAAAGTGTCTCCTCAACTGGAGAGCTGGTTGTGCTTGTGCTCGACTCACAAGTCTGTTATATGGGAGTTCTGATTACAGCCGAACAAACCGCTCCCTTGTACTGGGAATTCCCATAGAACAGAATGGAGAGAACACAGCGCTCCTCTGTACTGGGAACTCCTATAGAACAGAATGGAGAACACAGCGCTCCCCTGTACTGGGACCTCCCAGATAGAGGAGACTGGAGAACACAGCGCTCCCCTGTACTGGGAACTCCCATAGGGGAGAATGGAGAACACAGCGCTCCCCTGTACTGGGAACTCCCATAGAACAGAATGGAGTACACAGCGCTCCCCTGTACTGGGAACTCCTACAGAACAGAATGGAGAACACAGCGCTCCCCTGTACTGGAACTCCCATATAACACAATTGAGAACACAGCGCTCCCCTGTTCTGAGAACTATCATAGAACAGAATGGAGAGAAAACAGCGCGCCCCTGTTCTGGGAACTCCCATAGACCAGAATGGAAATTACACAGTGCTCCCCTATACTGGGAACTCCCATAGAACAAAAAAGGGAGAACACGGGCGCCCCCCCTTACGGGGAACTCCCCATAGAACAAATGGAGAACACAGGTTTCCCCTGTACGGGGAACTTCATAGAACAAAGGGAAAGAACCAGAGCTCCCCTGTACATGGAACTCCTAAAGTACAGAATGGAGAGTCATGTGCAAGCACAACGGGGCTCTCGGAATATAAATTTTTTTTTGGGCCCCCTAGGGGGGCCCCCCACACGTAAAAATTTTGAAAACCCATTTTTTATTCTATCAATAATTCCTTTTGTACTTTGCAGTATTGCGTCATTATAACTATGTACGTCTCTTCCATTTTCTACATTTTTTAGTAGTAACAGGGTCACTGTTCTCATTAGATGAAATATTAAAATTTATTTTATTTTTAAAACTAGACTAGATATAATTATGACTGAAGTTTGAGCGTACATATCTGCAACTACAAGGTCTGTACATTGTATCGATGCAAAGTTTCCTATACAATGCACTTGTTTTTCAGGATCCGTATCAGACCAATAACTCCTACGGGGCTTTGCAGTAAAACCAAAAAAGGCACTAAAGCAATAAACTGCTTCTCCGTACAATCACACTATTTACCTTCAGTATTCGGTCCCATATTAGCTGTATCAATCTGTATACAGTGTGCTCCCCCTAGTGGTGGGGAAGGGTTTCCCTGGCTTTAAAAAAATTCCCGATAATTGATGGGAAATTTTTTTCTTTCCCCCCCTGTTCGCGTAGGGTATTTATCTTCCCATCAATTCCAAAAAAATGGGGGGTTTTCCGTTTTATCCAAAAAAAGCATAAAATTGTAATAATGTAGATCATAAGGATACAGTGTGACTTACTCCCTGCTTTTATTTCAAGGGACCCATCGGCCCCCCAGGAGCTCCTGGACTTATAGGACCTCCAGGACTTCAGGTGAGTACATAATCTGTTATATTAACCCTATAAGCCAAAGGACTGAATAGTACTTAATGACGCTGCTAAATTTTGTAGTTTTTACCTCTTTTCATTTCAAAGGTCATAACTTTTTTTTAATCTTCTAAGGGACGCAGTTGTACAGGGGCTTATTTTGTGTGGGAGAAGTTGTGTTTTAGGGGGGGGGGCTAGTTTATGTTTACAAAAAGATTACAGCTGAATTTTTTAACTTTTAATTTTGCTTCGTTTAATTATTTTTTTTACACCATTCACATTTCACACTGAATAACCTGTTTATTTCTACAAGGGTTATTGGGTGTTCCCTTTAAAAAACTTTAAAAAGTGAAATTTTTTTTTTTTTTTTGTTCAAGAAAGCTCCCAAAAAACTTTTTTTAAACAAATAAATTTTTTTATTATTTATTTAATTTTTTTTTCTACAGTTTTTATGCTATTTCCTTTTTTTATTCCATGCACCTATGAACAAGAATATACCTACTATAATACTCCCCTCTATATATAAGAATATATCTACTATAATACCGCCCTCAAAATATAAAAAAAATATGTTTCTGGGAAAACTGCTCCCATGTAAAGAATTATCAACTAAATAAATGCCCTCTAAAATTAAGAAATATTTTTACTATAATACTGTCTCCCCATGAAAAAGAATATAACTACTATTTAAAACCCGCCCCCTAACTACAAGGAAAAATAAAAGACTATAATTTCAGCTCCCCCAGTACAAAATTTTTATTCCCATTAAAAAACTCCCCCCATGTACAAGAACATAAAAACCCCAAATACGCCCCTTTTTTTACAAGAAAATAACTACTTTTAAAACTGCCCCCAAAAACAAAAAATAAACTACTATAATAAAAGCCCCCCAGGGACAAAAATAAACTAACTATAATACCCGCTCCTAATTTTCAAGAATATAACTACTAAAATACGCCCTCTATGTACAAGAAAAAAACTACTATAATACGCCCCCCATGTAAAAAATAATATAAAATAC
>JAODAL010049692.1:0-27985 GCA_025379985.1 Phyllomedusa bahiana | reverse complement strand
CTTCCATCGCCTCCCGCCCACGGCCAAAAAATGTCGTCATCACCATCTTCGCATCCGCCAATATAAGCGAAGGCCCCCAAAATGAAAAAACTCGTGAACCAAACCACGTGGATAATCCTTTTTTTCTAAAGGGACCTTTTTGATGAAAAAATTGGGGGTTGGGGGTAAAAGAAGGCATTTCAAAAGCCCAAAGGGGCCAAAAGGGAGGTGATTTTTTTCTGCTCTGACCCCAGTTAAGTTTGCCATCGGAGGAGGAGAAGGTACCCCGGTCAATGGGAAAAAACTCCCGGGCGGGCGGGAAAACGCCTTGGGCGTGCCTCTTGTTGAAACCCCACACTCCTGGTTTCAGAAATGCCCGGAGGACCAAGCCCACCTGTGTTAAATGATAATGATGGAAACATTGGGGAAACCAACGGGTCTTTTCACAGAATTTGCTTGGGGAGCGCTTCATAGGGACGGGAGCAAGACGAGGGGGGTTTAAGTGTCAGTACGGGTCCCCCAACCAAAAAAGGGAGGGGGCCCGTCGCAGAAGTCCACTGAAAAGATTCCGCCAGCCTTTGGCCCGGGGAAACCCCCGCTCCCGCTTATCCCGTCAAAAAGGTCCAGGACCTCTCAACCCGGGCCTTCTTTGGAAAAGGCCTCTGTTTTCCCCCCAAGCGATGTCATATCCCCCCTTTTGGCCGTAAACGCTTAATTTGAGGCAAGAATCTTAGTGTTTAAAACCCCACCAACATGCCCTAGTTAAAAGCGGGAAAATGCATGATTTGAAATGGAGGAAACCACTTCCCCAAAAAAAGGCCACACCAAGGGGGGGTTTCCCAAACCACTTTTCACACCCTATCCCCGCATCCTCCTCTCCCGCCCCCACCAAGCATTTTTTCCTCAGTGCCCATTCTCTCGAGCATGATAATGGATCAGCCCCCCCCGGTTTTCAGCCTCCACCTTCGCCCAAAGTACCCCCAGCCCCACCAAGCCCCCATCCAAACCCCTTCCCCTTTCCGCCTTTTTTAAACGACCTCCCAACGCCAAACAAGCGGCCCAGTCTAGCAGCCAGCCTTCTTTTTCCCCATTTTTTTTGGAAGCAGAAGAAAGAATTTTTCCCCAAAAACCATTCCCAAAAACCCAAAAGCCTGAATGTCGGCTTTGGGCCAGGTTTTTGGGCCCTAGGAAAATTTTTCCTTTCCGTCTGGGGCACAGTGGGGGTTTCGCCACGCCGGGCCCCTTTCCCTCCCCCCCAAATACCAGATGAAAAGAGGTTTTCCCCTTTGCCAAAAAGCGGGCCCGCCCTGGCCCCACGTGTCATCTAAAATTTCAAGCACGTTGTTGATTTGGTTCGGAAAAGCCCAACCCTGACCACCAAAAACATGGACAAGTAAGAAAGGCCAAGGGCCGCTATATCTCTGTTGGACAACCACTGGGGAGCTGGGGGGATGTCTCTGGTCATGACGGGGGTCGGCGGAAACGCTTTTCAAAACCGCGGGGAAAGGGTCCCCAGGGTTTTTTCCCCCCAAGGTCCTCTGGGGGCCACCCACGGGCCCAGAAAAACCCAAAGGGCGTTTTTAAAATTTAATCTGTTTTTGGAAAGACTGTCCACACACGGTAAGGAGCGTGGGGATCCCGCAAAGGGGACCAAACGGCCTTTGGGGGGGCAAAAACCCTTGTGCCAGGCAAGGGGGGTTCGAAAACGGCAAAATCTGTGGCCCCAATTAAAAAGGGGTAGGCGGGAAGCACATCCCTTGCCTACACATTCGAACCCTTGTCCAGAAATTTCAAAGCGCTCCCCGGGTCGGGAAATCCCTGTTGAAAAAGGCTCGGGGTCTGATTTCGCATTTCCGCCGTTGCACCCGCTTCGTCCCCCCTTGGGCTTTTTGCAGCTTCAGCTCGGCCCCCCCGGGTTAAACCGCCCTCTTTTTTTGACGGGGCCCAAACACGCTGGATTTCCCACCCCCAAACTTTCCCTCCAGCGATTTGGCACAGCAAAAAAGCCATCGAAGTGCCCACAGGGCCCCTGACATTGGGGTTTCGGACCTCGGGGTTTTTGACCCACCGGAGTGGGGGGCAGGTAAAAGGGAGCTTTTGCACCACCCTTTGCCAGTTTTGAAGAAGCCAAAAAAATGGTCAGTGCGGACAATGCCCTTGTCAGCATGAGCATTGTGGTGATCTAAGTTGTGGAAAGATCGTTGTACACTCTGAAAACTTCAGGTCCCGCCAGCAACGGAGGAGGAGACGGACACAGATACGGACACGGAGCCTTTCTCCCCGTCGAATCCACAAGGCCCAACAGTTTCACAATTTCATCGGTCTGCATTAGGCAGTGGTTCGGGGTCCAGGGCTAGTGCAGGCAGCGCCTCAGCTCTCAGGGTGCATCATCTGAGGCAAGTCAGGGCTGTGTTGAAGCTGTGCTGGAGGAAGTTCTTCACAATTGTCAAAAGTGGCTCAAGGGCCATGTTTTGAATTTTTGGGGGCATTTTGCTGTGAAATGCAGCTAGACTACAGGTCCTATTGAAAAAAATGTGTTTTTTTAACAGACATTTGTTCTTCACAATTGTCAAAAGTGGCTCAAGGGTGATGGTGCTGTCAAAAACAGGAATAGGTAATACACTGTTAATGGACACATATGCAAATTGACTTGTGTTTGCAAGATCTTTAACATAGCTAGCAATCCCTGTAGTGAGACAACCCATTTAATACAAATAAAAAAAAGAGAAACAAAGACGTGGTGGGATTCCATCCTATTTTAAAAATGTGTTTTCGAGAATTAAACTTCTAAAAAACTGGCATGTACAAAATAGCTGATACAAATATTCCTCTGAATTGAATAAGGGAGGTACAGGAAGACTTGAACAGATATAGGTTACACAGGACAGGTCTAGTCAATGTCCAGTTCAACTAAAATGGTGGTTCAAAGACTCCTTTTCCCGGCCACTTTTTAAGCTGTGGGTCAGACAGGTTTATGGTCATACTGGGGTACAGGACAGATTAGTTAATGGGCCAGTTCAACTAAAAAGTTTGGTTTAAAAAACTCCTTTTTGCGGTACTTTTTAAATCTGGGGGTCATGCAGGTTTGGGGCTCATGTTGTGGCCCAGGACAGGTCTAGTCCCTGTCCAGTGACACTAAATTGGTGGTGCAAAGGCTCCTTTTTCCGGCACTTTTTAAATCTGTGGGTAATGCAGGTTTGGGGCTCATGCTGTGGCCCAGGACAGGTATAGTGTATGTCCAGTTCAACTAAAATGTGGTTCAAAGACTCCTTTTTCGCAAGATCTTGTTAATCTGTGGTCAGACAGGTTTAATCGTCATACTGCGGTCCAAGACAGTTATAGTTAATGTAGTTCAACTAAAATGGTGGTTAAAAGACTCCTTTTTGCGGCACTTTTTAAATCTGTGGGGTCATGCAGGTTTGAGGCTCATGCTGTGGCCCAGGACAGGTCTAGTCAATGTCCAGTTCAACTAAAATGGTGGTTCAAAGACTCCTTTTCCCGGCACTTTTTAAATCTGGGGGTCATGCAGGTTTGGGGCTCATGCTGTGGCCCAGGACAGGTATAGTCAATGTCCAGTTCAACTAAAATGGTGGTTCAAAGACTCCTTTTTGCGGCACTTTTTAAATCTGGGGTCATGCAGGTTTGGGGCTCATGCTGTGGCCCAGGACAGGTATAGTCAAGGTCCAGTTCAACTAAACTGGTGGTTCAACGACTCCTTTTTCCGGTACTTTTTAAATCTGGGGGTCATGCAGGTTTGGGGCTTATGCTTTGAACCAGGACAGGTATAGTCAATGTCCAGTTCAACTAAAATGGTGGTTCAAAGACTCCTTTTTCTTGCACTTTTTAATCTGTGGGTCAGACAGGTTTAATGGTCATACTGTGGTACAGAACAGGTATAGTCAATGTCCAGTTCAACTAACATGGTGGTTCAAAGACTCCTTTTCCCAGCACTTTTTAAATCTGGGGGTCATGCAGGTTTGGGGCTCATGCTGTGGCCCAGGACAGGTATAGTCAATGTCCAGTTCAACTAAAATGGTGGTTCAAAGACTCCTTTTTCCGGCACTTTTTAATCTGGGGTCATGCAGGTTTGGGGCTCATGCTGCGTTCCAGGACAGGGATATTCAATGTCCAGTTCAAGTAAAATGATGGTTCAAATCATACTGCCTTCTGGCACTTTTTATTTTGTGGGTCATGCAGGTTTAAGGGTCATGCTGTGGTACAAGACAGGGATAGTGAATGGTGTGTGACTTTTTTTCTGTGGCTTTTATAACCTAAGTGTGTTGCCTAAGATGTAGCACGTATCCATTTGACTGTTGTGGATGTTAATTCCAGCTTCTCCAGCCCTGTTTGGGTGTAATAATGAAGGTGTTGTTCCTCTCCCATAGACTTTAATGGTCATCGGCGATAATCTATTATCGACTATCGGAAATCGTCTTGATAATTGCCGATATCGACTATCGACCCGATGACGATAGTCAACGTAATCGCTCATCACTAATTAGGAGCATTAAAATATGTCCCGCCATCCAAAGAACAGTGAGCCAGCAGTTTTTTTGGGCGCAATATACGCCAAATAAATACCATATGTGAATTCATAGATGTCACTCATAGGTTCTGGAGATAAGCAGTGTGCAAATACATTTACAAATTGCTGATCAAGAGTAAAAAAGGACAAAAGCTCACCACAAAAAATACAGGAGATTTGACTAAACGTGCCAGCCGATGGTGTACTAATTCCAAACAATACTAGCACAGGGCACACTAGTGATGTCACTGATTGAAGCTACAGAAACTCCAAAGTGCTTCAATATCCTATGCGTTACAGAATGTCACAGATTCCATAATCAAAGATGGTGAAGGAATCTGTGATATTCTGAAACATTCAAGAATGATGAAGGAATCTGTGATGTTCTGATCTTGAGGAATTTTGGAGCTTCTGTAGGTTCAGTCAGTGACATCACTAGTGTTCTGAGTTACTGTCACATGGATTTAGAACATCACCCTCCGGGGCGTTCAGTAATGTTTCTTGAGTTTTGTGTTGAGTGCTTTTGCCCTTCTTTATTGCTCTTGACCAGCAATTTGTGAATTTATTAGCATGCTGCCTATCTCTAGAGTCTATTGTCCTCATGTATGAAAACTGTCTAGATATGTTAAAAAAATAGGAATTAGTAATGGGTGGGGGCCCCATTTGATTTGGCTGTATGGGCTTGAAAAAGTTAATAAATGACTTACTGCAGACTGACTGATGACTGTTGTTAAAAGATGACTGATGAAATGGGTATTTCCCATTTTCATGAAGATGTGGTACAGTTTACTAGTCAGTGACATCGGCAACCAGGGCAACAAAATCATCAGAGATCCACGCTTTATTCATTTTGATTAATGTCAAACGATCCATTCTCGGGGGAAAGGCGGATACGTTTGTCAGTTATCACCCCGCTAGCTGTGCTGAATGTTCGTTCCAAGATAACGCTGGCTGCCGGTCAGGATAAAACTTCTATGGCATGCCGAGCAAGCTCAGGCCACTCATCCAGTTTGGACACCCAGAAGTCGATTGGGTCCAGACCAAGTGCATAAACATCGGAGTTGAGCTTCAGGTAGTCATGGACTATGGTCTCTGTGTGTCTGAATGCTGCCATGCCTTACAGGCATTGGTGAGGTGGTAAAAAATTATTGCCACATGTCACCCAGTAGGCTTTTGCCACACTGCCTGCTGCTGATGAGGATGCTGCTGGGGCTACTTGCCATTCTACTGCTGGCACATTGCTGATGTTGTTCCACCGTGACACTAGAATGTGAAGAAGATGCAACAGATGGTCAATGAGCACGGTCTCAAATTCCTGCATTCTACTGTCACTTTGTATGGGTGGAAGGAAATTGCTCACTTTTGATTTGTAATGTGGATCAAGGAGGGTTGCCACCCAGTAATCACTATTCACTTTGATTGCCTTGATGCATGGATCATGTTGCAGCTCATGTGTGAGATGCTGCCGGGATCTCCCAAGCCTCGGGGTCGAGGGGCACTAACAGGATCTTTATCCTCTTCCTCCTCCTCTTGTAATCTGTGCCAACCTCTTACCACTGAAGGGTAATCAGTATCGGCCTCCTCATCCTCCTCCCCTTCCTCATCCTGAGCATCACCAGAGCCCTTGCTAGACTCATGCGCTCTATTCTGTGAGCTGAAATGCCGTCCTACACCAGCCCTGGACCTGTAACCATTTCCCTTTCTGAGGCAGGAGCCGCATTGACACTACCCCATCCTCCTCCTCCTCCACTGATGAGGAGCTCGCAAGCTGCTGCTGAAAAGACCACGTTGGATCCGCAATGTCTTCATTATCATCGTCACAGGTGACTTCCTCTTCCTGACAGCCTACATCCTCAAGCTGTGGGCTAGAAGCCACAGGCATTGTTAACCGCATAGGATTTCTGCCGACGGATGCTGGATAAAGGCTGTGTTAACCACTGAAGAACAGATTGGCGGCGATCTTCAGTAATGAGATGTACAGGGAACCGACCAAGCGAAGACAGGCCTGACGGACCTGTGACTAACGATGTGCTCACTTGTGTGTTGTTCAGAACACTGGAAGGAGCGCCTTGTCTCGTACTTCTAGCTCCACGTCCTACACCCCTCCTTGCTTGCTTACCAACTATAGTTCGCTCCATGTTCAAAAATATAAATATAAAAAAGGTCAAGATTTGTTCACAGTCTCTTACTGAAGATCTGTACTTCAAGGACAGCAAATCAACAGTGTTCTTAAATGCCTATACTTTTCAACTGGCAAATAGGATTATAAACAGATTTTTTTCTATGGAATATCTGAGAAATTAAGTCTTATGAAAGAACCCTGAAAGCAAATCATGTGGTCTTAAATGCCTATACTTTGCAACGGGCAAATAGGATTATAAACAGAATTTTTTCTATGGAATATCTGAGAAATTAGGTCTTATGAAAGAACCCTGAAAGCAAATCAAGTGGTCTTAAATGCCTATACTTTGCAACGGGCAAACAGGATTATAAACAGATTTTTTTCTATGAAATATCTGTGAAATGGGATCGTATGGAAGAACCCTGACAGCAAATCAAGTGGTCTTAAATGTCTATTCTTTGCAACAGGCAAATAGGATTATAAACAGAATTTTTTTCTTTGGAATATCTGTGAAATTAGGTCTTATGAAAGAACCCTGACAGCAAATCAAGTGGTCTTAAATGCCTATAATTTGCAACAGACAAATAGGATTATAAACAGATTTTTTTCTATGGAATATCCTTACAAAACTCTCTAACTACCTACTGTAACTATTGATGTGTATGATTCCCTAAGCTAGCTATACCCCCCCAAGTAATGTAACTAGCAGCTTTTCCTGTGTAAAATCGCTATTAAATGGTGTTTCTGCCTGCTGGCAAACAAGCACACAGAGGCAGCAGTGTGTTCATTACAGAGAGTAAGGTGTAAATGGTGTTCAACAGGAAATACAGTACCACACACGACAGTGTTGTAACGGATGGAGAGGTGGATCCTCTGGACCGACGCAAGCGATGGTAACAGCCACGACAGGGAGCGGGGTCTAAGTAGGTCCCAGTTTTCACCAGAGCCTGCCGCAAAGCGGGATGGACTTGCTGCGGCGGGAGTTCTACCAGGTCGCTACCCCTGGCGCGACATGCCTGCGGTGGCAGCCGAGGTGCAGCGAGGTACCGAATTGAAACACCAAACTCGTAGTCGTGGACGGGCAGACAGGTCAGGGCTGGCGGCAAAAGTTCGTGGTTAAGAGACGTAGCAAAGGGTAAGAAACGTAGAAGATGCTATGATGCACACTGGAACGCTTTCTCTAAAGGCTAAGGGCACAATAGATCCGGCGAGGAAGTGCCGGAGGCGGTACCATTATATGAGCCAGCAACCATCAATTAACCAATTACCGGCGTGCTTGCCCTTCAAATCTGAGAGAACTGCCGCGTAGGGACAGGAGCGCGGTTGGGTGAGTACTGGCTCCCGGGAAGCGAGTGCGCCCGCGGCCCAACATGCGTACCACGGCGCCACTTGTCCCCGGAGTCGGGGGAACCGAGGGGACACGGGACCGCCCGCAGCCAGACCTGCGGGCTGCGGGCCACCCGTGACAAGGGTCATCTGATTTTAGCAGCGAATGAGATCCCTACACCCTCAATGGTGACATTTTTGACCTCCTCTGTGCTCCGCACTGATTGGCTGGCTGCCAAAACTGAAGGAAGAAGCTTAAAGTGAAAATGAAAAAGGCGCGGGGTGTCGATCACAAGTCTCAATTGCGATTTTTTTTACCCGAATTTACCTAAAAAAAATCGGATATGATCGAGATCGGGAAAAATGTAAAAATCAACTCGATTTTAACTTTTCTCGATTAAATCACTCAACACTAATCTCCAAGATGCCAAATAATGCCATTATACTGTTACTGAATATAATCCATTACAATAAGGGGAACATGTATGAAACTGTCTAGGTCTAAAACTTTCATTGTTGCACATAGCAACCGATCAGAGTTCCCATTTATTTTTTCAGAGCACTTTATGAAATGAAAGGGGTGCTCTGATTGGTTGCTATGAGCGCTTATTGGTTGCTATGGGCAACAAAGAAAGTCTTACATCTAGACAGTTTTCATACATGTGGCTCATAGTGCTAGATATAAGTGCACACAGTACAGTTACTTTTAGGGTCTCACAGGTGACGTCTTGTCTGAGGAGTCGCTCACTTTCCCTTTTCTTCTCCATCCGGTCCAGGTCACCATGCCTACTTCTCCCGGTCATGACTCGTCTCTGCAGAATTCACAACACAAACACCTGAGACTCCTCACTTTATCATCTTCCCACCAGTGACTCCCCCATAGTACAAACTCCCCACCCAAATTGCTCCAAATAGTAATAATTACCCCCTTGGTGTCCTGACAGGGTCCCCTGTAGCTAGTTAGTGGGCCTCCATAGGTAGGTAGATAGATAGTGGGCCCCCATAGGTAGGTAGATAGTGGGCCCCATGAGCCAGGTAGGCAGATAGTGGGCCCTCCATAGATAGGTAGATAGTGGGCCCCCGTGGATAGTTAGGGGAGAGAACTTGAGTGATGCCCCACATGGAGGAAACTTGAGTGGGATCCCACTTAGTCACCTATGGGGCCCTGCTTAAGGCCCCTCACCAGACCTGTGGGGCCCTGCTTACGGCCCCTCACCAGACCTATGGGTTCCCACTCAAGGCCCCTCACCAGACCTGTGGGGCCACGCTCAAGGCCCCGCACACCTGACCGGTGGGGTCCCGCTCAAGGCCCCTCACACCTGACCTGTGGGGCCCCGCTTAAGGCCCCCCCAGCTGTGTAGGGCCCAATCAAGGGCCTCCTTGCCCCCACCCTGTGGCCTGGTGTGAGGGTCCTTGAGCCGGGCCCCACTGGTCTGGTGTGAGAGGCCTTGAGTGGGGCCCCACAGATCTAGTATGAGGGGCCTTGAATGGGGCCCCACAGGTCTCAGGGGCCTTGGATCACTGCTGTAAAATTAGGTGTCCGGGCTGCGAGTCACAGCTGCAGCATAGCTTTGAACAGATTATTTAACTTACTTCCAATACTCTGAGCAGCCTGTGATCGAGCAGCCGCCCCCCTCCCCTCTCTCTCCCCTCTCATCTCTCTCTCCCCTCTCTCTCCCCTCTCTTCCTCCTCTCTCTCCCTCTGGCTGTGTGATCCTCTGTGTGGTCTCATAGGGCGGGGACTCACTGTTTTAATTTGTTGACATCAGTCCTGCTGGCAGTCAGAGGGCGGAGTGGGGGCCAGCTGCTCCAATCACAGGCTGCACAGGGGAGAGGAATGATCTGGGCAGCTGTGACTCGCACCGCGCCCCCCTGGCCTGCTGCCTGTTCACTCTACCATTGCTGAGAAGCAAGGGGGTGGTAGCTGCTGGCAGAAGCAGGCCCCCCCTTGCATCACAGACTGGCCAGGCCCAGTACACCAGTACTGCCTTACTGCCTTGACGGCGGCCCTGGGTCCCGGTATTCACCAGAGCCCACCGCAAGGCAGGTTGGGCTTTGCTTATGGTGTCGGCCGAGGTGCAGTGTGGTACATAAACTTAGAGAAAACTCACAGTTGGCGACAGGCAGGAAGGTCAGGACAGGTGGCAAAGGTTCGTGGCCAAGGTACAGAGGCAAACAGTACCATATAGGATATAACTGGGAAAGAACTTGCGATTGCATTCTCGCAAGGCACAAGGCACTATTGATCCAGCAAGGGAGAGAAAAAGAGGCAGGGTTAAATAGGGTCAGCGCCCAGCGATGACCAATCACAAGCGTGCTGACCCTTTACATCCTGTGGGGCGGGGGCAGCCCGCAGGCAGAGAACAAGGAGCTAGGTGAGGTGAGTAGCTGCGCCCACAACCTGCACCATGAGATGGGGGGGGAAATCGTAAGAATTGTATGATTTTTAAATAATCTGTTTGTATTTTATTGCATGAAGTATTTGATGCAATAGAAAACAGAACTTAATATTTGTTACTGAAACCTTTGTTTGCAATTACAGATGTCAGATGTTTCCTGTAGTTCTTGACCAAGTTTGCATACACTACAGCAGGGATTTTGGCTCAGTCCTCCATACAAATCATCTCCTGGTTTTTCAGGTTTCAGCTGTCGCTGGGCTACATTGGGTTTCATCTCCCTGCAAAGATTTTCAATTGGGTTCAGGTCTGGAAACTGGCTAGGCCACTCCAGGAACCAGAAATTCATCTTATGGAGCTACTCCTTAGTTGCCCTGGCTGTGTGTTTTGGGTCATTGTAATGCTGGAAGACTCAGCCACAACCCATCTTCAATGATATTACTGAGGAAAGGAGGTTGTTGGCCAAAATCTCACGATACTTGGCCCCAACCATCTTCTCTTCAATACGGTGCAATCATCCTGTCCCCTTTGCAGAAAAGTACCCCCAACATATGACGTTTCCACTTCCATGCCTCAAGGTTGGGATGGTGTTTTTGGGGTTTTACTCGTCCTTCTTCTTCCTCCAAACACAACGAGTGGAGTTGAATACAAAAAGTTCTATTTTGGTCTTATTTGACAACATGACCTTCTCCCATGCCTCCTCTCGATCATCCAGATGGTCATTGGTGAACTTCAAATGGGCCTGGACATGTGTTGGTGTGAGCAGGGAGACCTTGCATGCTCTGCAGGATTTTAGTCCATGATGGCAAAATGCGTTACAATTACAAACAGTAATCTTTGAGACTGTGGTCCCAGCTCTATTCAGGTCATTGACCAGGTCCTCCCGTGTAGTTTTGGGATGAGCCACTCACACACCGCACCACCAGAATCAGACACCCGCATCCATGGCACACGCCTCAGACTCGCCATCTGCAGCAATGTTCCAGGTGTGCTGAGCATCTGTGAAGAAAGTCAAAGCTAGCTGCAGGCTTTCTCCACTATAAATTCATGCTCAGGACATACCACACTGCCCTTCACTGCGCCAAACAAAAATATTTCACCTCCCTCATCTCAACCTTACACAACAACCCAAAACGGCTGTTTGACACTTTCCACTCCCTCCTCAGGCCTAAAGTTCAAGCCCCGGTCACTGACCTCTGTGCTGAAGACCTGGCCACTCACTTCAAAGACAAAATATACAGTATACGGCAAAACATCTCATCTGAAACCTCAAGCGCACCCATCCTGTCCCTACCTGCCTGCAGGGTGCTGTAGAACGTTGTGCCATGCTTAAATATGCAGAGGGAGCTTGGTTTGGTCTTCATACAATGTTGTGTTTTAGTATGACACGCACATGACTGCCGCCGCTCTTAGAATTGCTTCACTATAAAATTCCGTGGGGACTTAAGAGGGCAAAACTGACCAAAAAACTGAAGCGGGAATGTAGCCTGATAAAGTCATGCGAGCGAAAGCTGGAAAAAAACAAGCTGAGAGCTCAGGTGGCAACATCAGTGACAGAGTGTGGAGATGATGGCGGCAGCCACAGCAGCATGAGGTCAGGAAGTGGCAAAATGACATTCTGGAGGTGGCATAAACAGGAGTAGGCCACAGAGTGGAACAATGACACAGTGTGGAGGTCACGGCAGCAGCCACAGCAGCAGCATGAGGTCAGGCAGTGGCACAATGACATTCTGGAGGTGGCAAGACAGTAGTAGGCCCAGATGGCAAAAGACAGGTGTGGGTTCCCAAGGGAAGGGAAAAAGCAGGGGGCAAAAGCTTGGGGGGGAAAAAAGGTCAAAGAGTGGCACAATGAAAAATTTAGGGGAGGGGGGGTTGGCAAAATTTTAAAAAACTGGAGTGGGCCCACAGAGTGGCCAATGAACAGTGGGACACGGCAGCGCGCATGGGGGTCAGAAGGGCACAATGACATTTTTGAGGAAAAAAAAAGGGTAGGCCACGGTGGCACAATGACACAGTGTGGAGGTCCGGGCAGCGTTGGGGTTTAGCGGGCACAATGACATTTGGGGGTTGGAAAAAAACGGGAGTGGCCACGAGTGGAAAATGACAGGTGGAGGTGACGGGGAGGAGCAAAGCATGGGCAGAGAGTGGCCATGGAACAGTGTGGAGGTCCGGCAGCAGCACATAGGTCAAAAGTGGCACAATGACAGGTGTGGAGGGTGGCAAACCTGGAGTAGGCCACAGAGGGGACAATGACCAGTGTGGAGGTCATGGCAGCAGCAGATGAGGTCAGCCGGGGCCAAAATTCTGGGGTGCAAAAACTGGGTAGGCCACAAAGGGCAAAATGACACAGTGGGAGTCAGGCGAGCAGCGGGGTCAGAAAGGGGGCACAAGACTTTATGGAGGTGGCAAAAACGGAGTGGGCCACAGGGGGGCACAATGACAGTGTGGAGGTCCCCCAGCAGCAGAAAGAGGTGGGCAGGGCACAATGAATTCGGGAGGTGGCAAAAACAGGAGTAGGCCAAGAGTGGCAAAATACAGAGAGGGAGGTAGGGCGGCAGAACAACAGCATAGGCAGAGGTGGCACGGGACACGTGGGGAGGTACGGAAAGCAGAGATGAGGTCAGAAGTAGAAAATACATTCTGGAGGTGGAAAAAAAACAGGGTGGGCCCAAGAGGGGCACAAGACACAAGTGGAGGTGACGGCAGGAGCAACAATGAGGTCGAGAGGGGCACAAGACAGGGTGTGGGGGGCACGGCAACACCACAGCAGCACTAGGTCAGAGATTGGCACATGAAAAAATTGGGGGGAAAAAAAACAGGAGTATCCAAGGGTGGCAAAATGACACAGTGTGGAGGTCACGGCAGAGCACCCATGAGGTCAGACAGTGGCAAAGACATTCGGAGTGGAAAAAAAGGGAGTGGCCACAGAGGGGCCCAAAAGGGGAAAACCAGTGTGGGGGGTTGACGGCAGGACAACAATGAGGTCAGAGAGTGGCAAAATTTCCCCCGGGTGTGGAGGGACGGCAACAGCCACGCACCCAGCAAAAAGGTCAGGGACGGGGCAAAATGACATTTGGAGGTGGAAAAAAAACGGTGTAGGAAACAAAAGTGGCACAATGACACAGAGGGAAAGGGGACGGCGGGGACCCAACCCGGCATGAGGTCAGAGGTGGCCCCAATAAAAGGGGGGCGGGGGGCACGGCAACAGCCACAGCAGCCAGCATGGGCCCGAGGTGGCAAAATTTTGACAAATTTGGAGGGGGCAAAAAAAAAAAAGTGCCCACGGGGTGCCACAATGCCCACAGGTGGGGTCACGGCAGCAGCAGCATGGGTCAGACAGGGGGCAAATGCTTTCGGGAGGTGGAAAAAAACGGGGTTTTAGGCCCCCGGTGGCACAATGACACAATGTGGGGGGTGACCCCCAAGCAGCAAAAACTAAGCGCAGTATGAGGTCAGAGATTTGGCACAATGAACTGTGTGGATGTCCGGCACCAGCAACGGGCAGCAGCAGCATGAGGTAGAGGGTGGGCACAATGACAGAGTGTGGAGGTGGGTGGAAATACCGGGCCCTGGAAAGAGGGTTTGGTGGAGATGGGAAACTGTCAGAGAGGGTATGGCATCGGGGGGGGGGGCGGCATCAGAATAGTGGCTGAGGCGGGTTTAATTTGAACCCAGATCTTTTCTCACAGTTTGGTTGGGGCGTCATTTGTTCCCAAAAGCTTTGGGTTTGTGGGAAAAATTTTGGGCCCCGACCACCCTGATTCATCTTGACACGGGTCGTTCCACATTTCCCGTGGACAAGGGGTTTTTCCTTGGGGTAAACGGGGCCCCCGCCGCATGAACCCCGCCCCTGTACCCACACTACTGGCCGGGGGGGACAGCTTCTCCCCTGCAAACTCGGCAAGTTGGGGCCCAACACATCCATTTTTGGCTGCCCGGGGGTTCAGTGGTTCTTATAACGGGGGGTGGCGGGAGTGCTGCCCAATTTGGCCCACCACCTGTTGGTTCAGGATCTGCCCAGGTCCTGCTGTGCTGGTGGGGGGCCTCCCCTCCTCACTAGGCGGGTAAAGGGAAAGTGCTCATCAGTGACCCGACTTGGGTTGCTGCTGATGGAGCTGGTACTGCTCCTCCCTTCCCCCCCTTCTCCACCCAGCCGTGGCAGTAGTCCCGGAGCGTGAAAAACCCCCCGGTTTTCAAAACATGTCCAGAGGGGGACGATTGGCCGGGAAACATGGGGAGGGGCCCAAAACGTCTACGGAGGTTTTCCATATAGTATTTGATTGTGCCCTCCCTACCCCAGCATGGCAAAAAGGGCCCTTCCCTTTTTTGGCCCGGGGTGCGAGGGCCCAAATTTGGGTGGAGGGGCCAGAAGTATCCCCTGCCGGATGCGGGGATCAAATTCGGTTTGTCCTAGCCAGGAAATCGAATGGCTGCGGGCCATCTGAACAAGGGACTCCGGGGGGGCCCCCTGCTTCCATCCCCAAACTTTTTAATTTTTTGCCACGGGGGCCTTGGGGGGTAATCTGCCTGTCTTCCTCATCTCCACCCTCCTTTCCCCCGCTCCCTTTGCTCCCCCTTCTCTTGTCCCCTGGGTGAAAACCCACTCATTTCACCAGAAAGGGCTTCTCCCTCCAATGTCCTCCTCCCCCTTTCCTCCCTTTCGGGTCCCCCCCGACCCCATGTGGCCCGCGAGATGTGGGCCCCCGCCAGTTCCAGTCCTCTGCCCAGACAGATTTTTCAGCATCTTTTTCCGGGGACATAAAGCATTGGAAGGGAGGGTTATTCATCCCGTAGTCCTGGCAAATGAAAAATTTAAACGGGGGCCTCCTGGGAAGGGGCCTAAACCCAAACGGCAGGGTCCCCCCGAGCTGCCGGGGCTGACATAAAAATTTCCCACAGGGGAGTACTCCTGCCCGCCTGGATCATCAAAAAAATCGTTAATGGCTTTTCTGTTCATAAGTCGGTCAAACATGTGCAGGCTGGAATTCCCCCCGGGGGGGAAACTTTGGCATATCAGGTGTGTTGGGGGGGGCGTTCTGCCCCCCCCCAACTCGAGGAGGGTGTTAAATGGTTTTGTAGGAATGGAGGGAATGCTTGCACAGTTTCCTGGCCATTTTCGGGAATTTTTTTCAAAAGAATCGATGGAAGCTTCGGGAAAACCTATCAAACCCAAATTAAAAACAAGTTCGCCATGCAGGGCGCATGGACCATCCCTCCTCGGTGCTGTGCGGGGCCCCTATTTTTCTCCCCTTGTCCCTCCCCCATGGGGTTTCCGATTTTCAGTTGACGCGGAGAAAGCCCCACATTCCCATTTTTGCTGCCTGACGCGGAAACAGCTCCTCCCCCGGTGACTTCGATTTTACGAGGCAAGCCCGGGTGTGAAAATGCGTGACAACCCCCTGTGGGCCCCACTTTATGTGGTTTGAAGGGCAGTAAATTTTGAAGGCTGAGTTTGGTTTTTTGGTGGTGGAGGAGGAGGAGGCGGACATTGGGAAAGGGGCCCCAAATTTGACCAAAAGTGGAGGAAAAAAGGGGCCCTCTCCTGTTTCCCAAATTTTAGGTGTGCCTGGGCAGGAACACTCCCCCCGGGGGGCCCCCCCCCCCCCCCCCCCCCCCCCCCCTTAAAAAAAAAAAAAAAGGGGGCATGTAAATGGCCCGACCGTAGTTACAAACTCCGACGTTCCCCGCTGCCGTGCAATTGGAAAAAACCCATAAGCTTTAAGGATGGCCCCCCCTTCTGTTTTTCATATTTATGAAAATGTGTACCCGCATTTTTTGGGAAAATTTTAAATTTCGGTTGGAACTCTCCATCTCGGGCTTTTGGCACAAGCCTAATTTTCCCGGGGTGCAGAGTCCCTATTTTGGGGAAAAGGGAGGGGTTTCCCAAAAACCAACACCCTTGGGGCAGGAGGAAAAGGGGGAGCTTCTGCAAAAAATTGGTGGGTTTGGGTGCATTCTGTTGTCCCCTTTTTCAATGCCTCGCTGAAAACTGCTGGCGCCTAAGTAGGGGAGCCCGGAGCAAAACCGGGGACCCCCGGGGGATGATGTCAAAGAGAAACAGCTCCCTTTTGGGGAGGTGGTGGAAACCCTTTTGGGGGCTGCAAAGGATGCGTGGCCCCTGGGCGCTGCTGTGCTGTTGCTGCCCGGGAGGGAGGTGGGGCCACCCCAAAAAAAACTGGCCCCGGGGTTTCCTCCCAGGCCAACCCGGATGGTGACGCTGCATGTGTTGACGGGAAGGGCCCTGGGGGCTAAATTTTAGCTTTCCTGGCCAAGCTTCACTTTCTGCCCACAGATTCTACATACCCCCTATTCCCGGGTCCCCCGGGTTTTTTAGCAAAAAAATGCCCCCACCACCCAGTATCTGATTTTAATGCCCCGCGCTCCCCGCTGCCCCGTGGCCCCCCGGGTTTTTTTCCGCTACTTTTTTGGACTCTGCAAGCGGGTTTTTTACCCCCTGGGCCCCTTGGCCCCCCGACCCCCCACATGCTGCTATCCTCCCGAAATCCGGTCCACCCAAACCCCCTTGTGGCTGCCCCTGCTGCCCCGACGTGCAAGCTGACGGCCCTTTTTCTCCTGACGATGATGGGAAACCCTTTCCTACCCGGTCCCCAAATGGCCCGGCGGCTACATCATCAATATTTGTGTTTCTCGTCAATGCTGTTTCCCATTCCCCCGGTTTTTGTATGCAGAGGGTGACCCCCAAAAACATTACCTCCCCTCCCACCCCTCCACAACTTTACTTTGGCCCCCTGCAAGAAAAAAGGGGATTTGGGCCCCCCTTTTTTTTGCTGCCAAAATAGTGCTTATGCCCTCCTAAAATTGGGTTTATCATCGCTAATAGTGGCGCTGAGCCCAGGCCACATAGTAGATCTTGGGGGGAAGGGGGAAAACCCGGTTGGGGAAAAGAGGCAGGCTGGGGAAAGGGGAGGGCCCCCTGACCCGCTCCCCGGGGGTGCCCCTAAAAAGGGTTTTGTCCGGGGTTCCCCAGGGTTCTTGGTGGGGTTTCAGATTTTATCTGGGAAGGGGGTGGGTGACCTTGTCCCAAAAACAAGAACCCTTGGGTTGCTGGTCAGCACAAGGCCCTTGATGGGCAGCGGGGAGTTGTGGCCCCCACCCAGTGACCCTGCTGCGCCCTCCCTTTTTCTGTGCTTTCGAACCCCGGGCCTGCTCCCGGAATGTTTTTGCCACTGCCCCTCGCCCGGTGAATAGCCTGCCACCTCTCTGTCTTTAACCCTTTTGTTTGTTTCTAAAATTTTACAGACCCCCGGGTTTGGGTGAAGATACCCGGGATATGGGTAAATTTCAACCCTGTATTTGATCCAAAAAGGAAAAACCAAATTTAAAAAGTTGGGTAAACCCCTTTGGGTATAAAATTTTCGCTTTCCCCAAAAAGGCCGGGAAAAAATTTTTCTTGTTTTGTCGTTTAAAAAAAAAATGGTTTTGTTTTGATGGAAAAGCAAAAAAAGGCTTTAAAATTAAAACCTTTTTGGATATGAATTATGCTACAGGCAAAAATTGCTTCTTTGGCGGTGAAAATAAGGTTTTTTTCGTGACCCCAAAAAGCAGAACAATGCTTAATTAACCCTGGATCTAAATTGGCCAAAAAAATTTAGCCCAAAAAAAAAATGGGCAGTTTTTTAGCGTGTTACAAAGGCTTTTATTTTACGGTACACAAAAGAGAAAAACTTGTAAAAAAACCTATTTGGTTATGAATTTTTGGCTACAGGAAAAATTTATTTTTTGGTTTGGGGAAAAAAATTTTTTTTTTTTTAGTGAACCCAAACAGCAAACAACGGGTTAATTAAAACCCCCGGATTTTAAATTACGCCCAAAAAAAAAATTGGGGAAACCAAAAAATACCGCTTTGTAGCGTGTTACAAAGGGTGTATTTTACGGTACACAACAAGAGAAAAAATTGTAATTTAAAAATTGGTTATGAATTAAGCTACAGGGAAAAATGTCTTTTTTGGTGGTGAAAAAAAAACCCGGTTTTTTTAAATGACCCCAACAGCAGAAAAAACGGGTTAAATTTAACCCCGGGTGTAAATTTCGCAAAAGAATCGAGCAACCAAAAAAAATACCCAGTTTGTAGCGTGTTTTCAATGGCGGTATTTTACGGTATACAACAAGAGAAAAAAATTGTTTTAAATTTAAACCCTTTGGTTTTGAATTTTTGGAAAGGAAAAAAATTTTTTTTTGGTGGGTGAAAAAGTTTGGGTTTTTTTTTTGAAACCAAAAACCAAACAGAAAAACGGGTTTAAATTTAACCCCCGGAAAGTAAATTGCGAAAAGGGAAATTGGGGCAAACCCAAAACTACCAGCTTTGTAGCGTGTTAAAAGGCGTGTATTTTCGGTAAAACAAAAAAAAAGGGGAAAAAAATTTTAAAAAAAAACCCTTTGGGTTTTGGAAATTTTTCTTTCAGGAAAAATGTATTTTTTGGTGGTGAAAATGGAAAGGTTTCTTTTAGTGCCACAACAGCCGAAAAACGCTTAATTAACCCCGGATGTAAATTGCCCCAAAAGAATTGAGCAAACCAAAAAAATTTCCAGCTTTGTAGGGGTGTTACAATGGCGTGAATTTTAAAGGTACACAACAAGAGAACAACTTGTAATTAAACCTTTTGGCTTTGAAATTTTGTTACAGGAAAAATGTCTTTTTTGGCGGTGAAAAAGACGGTTTTTTTGAGTGACCACAAAAGCAG
This sequence comes from Phyllomedusa bahiana, assembly GCA_025379985.1. Classification (NCBI taxonomy): domain Eukaryota; kingdom Metazoa; phylum Chordata; class Amphibia; order Anura; family Hylidae; genus Phyllomedusa; species Phyllomedusa bahiana. The sequence goes on along the minus strand of JAODAL010049692.1, from coordinate 8,935 downwards.
AAAAAACGCTTTAATTTAACCCCCGGGTTTAAATTTCGCAAAGAATTGGAGCAAAAAAAAAATGAAGTTTATTTGGTTTTTAAAACGGTGTTTTTTTAAATGAATTTTTAAAAGGAACAGGCTTTGGGTAACCTTGGGGTATTCAATGTGCTGTGAGCAGTGCATTAAAATTTTTATATGCGTGCATTGGACGCCATTTGGGCTTCAGTTCCCAAAACCCCCCAAATCAAAATATAACGTTAAAAACGAAGCAGTTCTGAGACAAGCTTGGGGAACCCCCCCCAAAAAACACTGTTTAAAAATTTGTTCTTTTAGTAAGAGATATCTAGCAGCCATGGCAGCACCCTTTCCCCAAAACGGGACTTGGAGCGGTATGATCGCCCCCGGACTTATATAGTGCGGTGAGTACAGAAAACCCCCGGTCTTGATTGGCTTTTCTCTGCAAAATGTCATTTCAGGTATGCCCTTCTTCCTCCCGGAGTTCTTTGGCCCCCTGTAAAAAAACCCTGTGCTCGCAAACCATTTTATCAATCAAAAACAAAACTTCATTACGCAAAAAAAAACCCCAAACTTTGACTTCGTTCAGAAACCGGAAGGGTTTTTCCCGAAATTCTAACGAATTCCATTCGTTAGAATCCAAAATTGCCCCCCTTTTAATTATTATTGTTTTTATTATTATTATTTTGATCTTAGAATCATCCGTACCCCCCAATTTGAGGGTTTGCATGGAGCCCCAGACCAAGGAAGATTGACAGTCATCTTGTGTTTCTTCCATTTTGCACCAAAGTTGTTGTTTTCTTACCAAGCTATTCTCCTATTGTCCTGTATTGTTCTTAAACAGCTCTTAGGGGTTTTTTTTTTACTTTAGGTGGGGTTTTTTGGTGCGTTTTTTGTACGAAATTTTTTAGATTTTTGCCTTTTGCCTTTCTTTCCCCAAAAAAAAGAATCAGAAAAATAAATCCGGTGTCTTTTATGCAGGTTTTTAAGTTCAAAAAAGGGGCTTTTAACAGGTTTAAAGGGGTTTCAGGTAGGAGGGTTAAAAATTAAAAAAGGGCTGTGAAAAACCCCGAACCTTGTGGTTGGGGGTAAACAAATAATTATTTCATAAAAAAAATGCAAATTAATTTTAACCTTTTTAAAAAACTGGGCGTAAATTTATGTCCCAGTGCCGGTAAGGGCTTGTGCAGTGAGATTGCGGCTCGATGGAGTCGGCGCCATTCTGTACTGTTTAATCCCTTAGGCCCCCCCATTTTTCCAATCTGATCGGGCCCCTGCCTCCCCCTCGGTTAACATGGTGACTGGGAAACTGGTAAGGGTTCAAACGTTGCCATGTTTTTGTTTTTTTTTTTTTTTTTTTTTTTTTTTTTTTTTTTTTTTTTTAATAACTTTTTTTTTTTTTTTTTTTTTTTTTTTTTTTTTCCTGTTTTTTTTTTTTTTTTTTTTTTTTTTTTCCCAGGAAAGGAAGAGGAAAAAAGCCGCCAAACTTTGTATCTTCATTCTTTTTTTTACACAATGCATTTGGGGGGTATAAAAAGATAAAAAAGAAATTTTTGGGAAAGGGTTTAAAAATTAAAAAAAAAAAAAAAATAAAAAAAGTTGCACATTATTGATTTTGCGGGCATCCCAAAAAAATCCCGGGTCTATTAAAATATAATATAAATTTTTCCCGTAGAAGGAAAAAAAAATTCCCCAAAAAACCCAAAAATGTTTTTTGGTCAGCAAAGGGCCCCTAAAAATAAAAAATGAAAAAGGGAAAAATTGCAAACAGTCCCAGAATGGTACCAATAAAAAAGACAAATTTTTGGCCGTAAAAAAAACCCTCGTAAGGTCCACAGGGGGAAGTGCCAAAAAAAATTATTGGTCGCAAAAAATTTTAGTGTTAAATTTTTAAAAAAAAGAAAAAAATTTGGGGGTTTTTTTTTACAGTACTATTAAAAAAAAAACCCCCCAAACCCCTGCATGGTTTTTGGGGTTTGCTAGAATTAAAACCCAAAAAGCCCGGGAAAACAGGAAAAAAAAATTTTATCGGGGAGGGAACGGGTAAAAAAAAAACCCATCCCAAAGGGGCCCGTAAAATTTGTTTCCCCACCATTATAAAAGTACATCTTTTCCGGGAAAATAAAAACCTTCCCTATGTCTATGTTTGAGGAAAAAAAATAAAAAAGTTATGGCTGGTTTGAAAGCCCAGGGGAAAATATGGGAAAGTGTTTAAACCAAAAAAAAAAAACATTTAAAAAGTGTTTTTCTGGAAATTTTTTTATTTTTCGGGCTCTTCAAGTTGGAAATTTTTACTTACAATAAAAATTCCAGACCTTTCCAATCTTTGTAGGTGGCAAAATCACCAGTGTATCAAATAATTTTTTTCCCCGCTGTATACACCAATGAAGGCGATAGCTTTGAAATTTTGTAAAACTGTTCACAGAGCTGCTAGAGTAGTAAGAACCTCAGACTTAAATGATAAGGGTGTTGTTTTTTTCTATATATTTAAAGAGTAACCATATATTTTTTAATTAATAAATTAAAAGTTAATTTTTATTGTGGAGCAATAGAAAGGAGAGATCATATTTAAACCCGCCCCACTTAACTGGGTTTCTTGTCAGTCAGAATGAGGGGTGTGGGGGTAAGGGGAAGTTTAGGGGTCCCAGGGCCTTACTAATTTTGACTGGACTCATTGGCTCTGACTGTTTCCCGAAATCTAAATGTTTCATTTCCATGAAGTGGTATTTTCAGAGTCTAGAGCCCCTTAAAAAAAAAGTACAGAGTGAGGCTGTTAAAATTTATTGATTTTTATACAGTCCATGACGGTTTTCCCGTCCCTTATCCATGTTTTGGAAAACCCAAAACTTATAACCCCGATTTTAAAAATTTATCCATTAGTTTTTAGGAATGTCATATGCAAGGGTTAAAAACCCTCCCAAAGAGATTTTTTTTAACGAAAATAAATTTGACTCACTGCTGAAATATGGTTCATTTAAGGAACACAGAAAGGTCAGATTTTGGCAAGACAAAATTTTTGTCGCCTTGTCATGTAATGCACCCATTCCTAGTTTACAGCCTCACCTGTGCTCACTGATTGATCGCTTAATTAGTGGGTGTGTAGAAAAAGAACTCCAGCACCCCAGACCTTCACTTGAACTGCAACTTGACCTCTGACAACATGCCAAAAATTCCCACTGCAACCAAAGCTTTGATTATCAAAAGGCTGAAGACCAGATCCACTGCAGAGGTGGCTGGCACCTTTAATGTGTCTCTCAGGGTCAAGTACAAAGAATTAAAAAAAGATTTGAAGAGACTGGAGATATTTTTGACAAGCCCAGGTCCGGCAGACCCTGCAAAACAACTGCTCAGGAGGAACGTTTTTTGGTTCGAAAATCAAAAGCCAGCCCCTCTTCCACTTCACAACAGCTCCAACAGGCCTGGTCACCTCAGGTCCCTGTGTCCACTAGAACAGTTTGTAGGATTCTGTCTCGAAATGGCCTCCATGGTCGAATCAGTGCGCAGAAGCCAGCACTTAACAAAAGGCAATTAAAAAACTGTGTGGCATTTGCCAAGCCCCACAGCTTGCGAAACGGATGGACGCTGGAAAAGTGGCAGAATGTAGATTTCTGAGATGCATCTTCAGTTGAATTACACCACAGCCGCCGCAAATACTGCAGTAGACCAGAAAACAGTTAAGTTTGGTGGTGGAAAGATAATGGGCTGGGGTTACATTCAGTATGGGCGTGTGCGAAACATTTGCAAGGTGGAAGGCAATATCAATAGCCTAAAATATCAAGAAGTATTAGCTACCTCTTACATTCCTTATCATAAAAGGGTTCAAATTTTGCAGCAGGATGGTGCTCCATCTAATACATCCATCTCTACTTAAAAGTTCCTCAAGGCAAAGAAGATCACGGTGCTCCAGGACTGGCCAGCCCAGTGACCAGACATGACCATCACGGAGCATGTTGGGGGTAGGATGAAAGAGGAAGCTTGGAAGCCAACACTCAAGAATCTTGACCAACTCTGGGAGGCATGTAAGATTGCATTTTTTGCTATTCCTGATGTCTTCATCAATAAATTGTATGAATCATTGGCGAAACGCATGGATACAGTCCTTCAAGCTCATGGAAGTCACAAAAAAATATTAAATTGGCTCTAATAGCCCCACAATTCATTCCCCCTTTGTTATGAAAAAAAAAAATTTTTTTTTTTTTTGTTTTGAAGTGAATTATTTGTTTAAATTTTCCCATTACTTTCTGGGGGCGCCCAAAATTTTTGTCTTGCCAAAATTTTGCCTTTCTGTTTTCCCTTAAAAATAATCAATATTTTCGGGCAGTAAAAGCAAATTTTTATTTTCTTTTAACAAAACCTAATTTGGGAGGGTTTTAGTCTCTTTTGGGATTTCATTCCAAAAACCCCAAAGGGTAATTTTTAAGTCGGTTTTTAAAGCTTTGGTTTCCCCCAAAACCATGGTAAGTACCCAAAATTCTGCCAGGGATGTTTACAAGTGAATGAAGAAACTGTATGATTTTATTATTAGAGAATCCCACGTTTTTAGAGTTTGAGGGTTTGTGGTTCATTTATTTTGAGGGCACCCCAAATTTTTAAAATTTTTAGGGGGGTGTTCCACGGGTTTTTTAAAAGTTTCATGTTTGGATCTTTGTTTTTGGAACCCCCCAAAAAAACCGGGGGAACCAAAAAGCAAAAAACCCATTTAAACCCCTTTTCATTGGCCCCCCCCCCATTATTTTCCCCCCCAATTTTTAAACCCCCCCCCCCCCCCCCCCCCAAATTTTTTTTTTTAAAATTTTTTTTTCCCTTTCGTGTTTTAACGCTTTTTTTTCTGATGCATCTTTCGAATTATTAAAAGAATTAAATGTCAACTAGATTTGGGGCGAATTTTCCGAAATGGTTCGTTAATTCGAAAAATTTCCTGACAAAAAAATAACTTGTTCTAAAATACTTGGGAAAATTTCCACGTTAAAAAAACCCGCTATTTCCCCAGGTGCCGGCCTGCGGGGTCCCTTGTAGACGTTGTGCCATGTTTAAATTGCGGGGAGGGTGTTTGGGTTTTGGGGTTTTTCTTAAAATTTTTGTGTTTTAGTATGACACGCAGAAAAATTTGCCCCCGCTTTTTTGAACCCTTTTCACTCAAAAATTCCCTGGGCACTTAAGAGGGAAAAAACTGCCCAAAAATAAAGGGGGGAAATTTGTACCCTGTTTAAAGTTAGGGGAGGGGACGCGGGAAAAAAAAAACAAGTGGGGGCCTCAGGGGGAAAACATCGTGACAAGGTGGGGGGGTGATGGCGGAAAGGCCACATCAGCATGAGGCGGGAGATGGCACAATGTATTCTGGAGGGGGAAAAAGAGGGTGGGCCCCACAGGTGGCAAAATTGACACAGTGTGTAGGTTAGGGGCCAGCGCCACGCGCACCCTGAGTCAGACAGGGGGGCAAAATGACTTTCTAGAGGTGGCAAAAAAGGGTGGGCCCAAACATAGGGCAAAAAAAAGACACAGTGTGGGGGGTCAGGGGCGCACCCGCATGAGGTCAGACAGGGGCACAATGACATTTGGAGGGGGGCCAAAAAACAGGAGGGGCCGGGAGTTTGGGGACAATGACACAGTGTGAAAGGTCCCGGCAGCAGCCACAGCAGAGCATGAGGTCGACAGTGGCACAATGCCCACGTGTTTTGGTCACGGCAGAAGCCACAGCAGCAGATAAAGGTCAACAGGGCCCACAATGAACGGGGTTTGAGGTCAGGGCAGCAGCGCATGAGGTGGGACAGGGCACAATGACAAATTGTGGATGCCCATGGCCCAGCAAAAAACAGCAGCATGAGGTCAGACAGGGGGCACAATGCCAGAGTGTGGAGGTTGGGGGAATACCAGTCCCTTGGAAAAGATGGTTGGTGGCAGTTGGAAAAAAACTTCAGCAGTTGGGGGGCCCAAAGGGGGTGGGGGGCATCGGGAATGTGGTGGGGGCAGGTAGTTTGAACCCAGACTTTTCCAAAACACCCTTGGGGGGGGCCCGTAAGGGTGATTAGTTTGGGGCCAAAAGGTTTGGTGTGTGGAAATCCGGGCCCGATCCACCCCGGGTTTTCACCCTTGAAAAAGGCCAGTTTTCCACTTTTCCCGTGGCCCAAGAGGTTCCCCCTTGGGGTAAACGTTTAGTGTTGAGGGGTTTTTTATCGAAAAAGTTGAAACCCGGCACAGTTTTTTGTTGCCCAAATTTTTTTTTTAGATTCATGCGATAATTTGGGTTTTAAAAAATCTTTTGCATAAATTATTAAGTTTGCGCCATTTTGGCGTTCCTGTCTTTTTTGGGGGCCAGCAAATCAGCTTACAGAATTTGGCAGGGTGAGAGGTGTGTGCGACGTAAATGACGGGGGAGTGTTTTGGGTTGCGTTTGGCTGGAAAAATCCAATGACTGTTTTACAAAAAAAACCACCCCTTCCGTTTGCCTCAGTGTTCTCAGGGGTCTCAGAACAGTGGAGGGTGCGCTCTGCCTGTGTTCAAACAGCGCGCGAAATAATTCTTTTTTTTCACGGGAGAAAGTTCTATTTGTTAGCTGTTATCCTTAAAAATTATTTTAGAAGAGATTGGAAGATTTTATGTAGTTGGGTTAGGGGAATTTTAAAAGAGAAATTTTCCGCTGAAAAGTCACGTGGGGGAGCGGGGGGGGGCCCCCGCGGGCGAACAAAAGGACAAGCTCTTTTAAAGAATACTGGTTTAAAGTTCCCCCAAGACTTGGGTTTTAAAACTTTGCACTGCAATAGGTTTTTTTATTAAACAGTTTTATATTGAAAATATTTCCTGGATATTGGGCGCCTGAATTTAAATTTTTGGAACACATCTTTTTAGAAACTGGGGGTCTCTTTTTTAGGTGAAAAACCTCCATTTTTAATTTTTCAGTTTTACTTTTCAATTTGGTGTTCATTTTCTTTTTTGGCCCCATTCCACCTTTGTTGATATATCCCCCTTGCATTTAAAATTTAAAGAATCCAGCAATTTTTTTGTAACACAGGTTGATAGGTCCCAAAAAAATTACCTTGAAATTATCCGAATAAATTTCAGATACGTTTTTTTTGGACTTTGGCGAAATACAGCTTTTTTCATTGAGGCACTTTTGCACTTAAATGGGGAATACTGCAATTTTGTAGTCACCAAAGGTGAATTGATGGGTTTGCCAAAAAAAATCCTTTTATTACCCCGAAAAATTTAAAAAGTTTCGTTTTTTTTGGACTTTGGCGAAATTTCCAGCTTTGTTTTTTGAGGCACCTTGAAACTTAAATGTAAATTACAAAAATTTTGTAGTCACCACGGGGTAAATTTTGAAAGGTCCCAAAAAAAATACCTTTTATTATCCGAATACATTACAGATAGTGTTTTTTGCACTTTTCCCAGTCCACATTTGTTGATAGAGCCCCGGCAGTTAAATTTGAACCCCAGAAATTTGTTGTTGCCACAGGTGAATTGTTTAGGTCCCAAAAAATTCCTTTTTAAATTACCCAAAATTAAAATTAACGTTACGTTTTTTTTTGACTTTGGCGCACCACAGCTTTTTTTTCTTGAGGAAACCTTGCATTTTAAATGGGGAATACGGCAATTTTGTAGTCCCCAAACAGGAAAATTGAAAGGGTTTCCCAAAAATACCTTGTATTTCCAAATAGATTTCAGTTACGTTTTTTTGACTTTGGGAACTACAGTTTTGGGTTCTTGGGCACCTTAGCCCTTAAATGGGTTTTCGAATTTTTTGAAAGTCACCCAGGGAATTAAAAGGGTTTGCCAAAAAAAACCTTTTTTACCCGAATACATTTCAGATACGTTTTTTTTTTCACTTTGGCGCAGGCCAGCTTTTTGAAAGATCAACTTTGCATTAAATTTTAAAACAGCAATTGGAGTCGCCCACAGGTAAAATTTGATGGGGGAAAAAAATTTTCCCTTTTATTTTTCGAATACTTAGGTCGTGTTTTTTGACTTTTCCCCATCCAATTTTTTTTAAAAGGCCCCCTTGCGTTAATTTGTCCACAATTTGTGTAGTTACCACAGGTGAATTATGGTGCCAAAAAAAAACCTTTTATCATTGAAAATTACGAACGTTTTTTTTGACTTTGGGCACTACACTTTGTTCATTGAGGCACTTGCACTTCAATGGAATTCTGAAATTTTGTAATCACCGGGTGAATTTAAAAGGGCCAAAAATACCTTGTTTTAACCCAAAATACTTTCAGATACTGTTTTTTCACTTTGGCGCAGGCGTTTGTTGAAAATCTACTTTGCTTTAAATTTGATAAGAATTTTGTAGTACCACGGGTGAATTGATGGTTCCAAAAAATACCTTTTATTACCGAATACATTCGATATTGTTTTTTGCACTTTTCCCCAGTCCAGATTTGTTGAAGAGCCCCCTTGCAGTTAAATTTGACCCAGCAATTTTTATTCCCACAGGAAATTGATGGGTAAAAAAAATCCCTTTTTTATTATCCAAAAACTTTGGCCCCTACAGCTTTTTTCATTGGGGGCACCTTCATTAATTGAATATGAAATTTTGGTTTACCAGAGGGAATTGGAAAGGTCCCAAAAATCCCTTGTATTCCAAAAAAATTTTCGATACGTGTTTTTTCATTTTGGTGCGGGCCACTTTTTTGAAATCTACTTTGCATTAAATTTAAATACGAATTTTTTGTAGTCACCACAGGTGAATTGATAGGTCCAAAAAAACCTTTTTTTATCCGAATAATTCGATACGTGTTTTTTCATTTGGGCCCGGGGCCCAGTTTTGTTGATAGATTATTTTGCAGTAAATTTGAAACAGCAATTTTGTAGCCCACGGGAAATTTATGGTCCCAAAAAATACCTTTTTTACCGAAAATTTCAGATAGGTTTTTTTTTCACTTTGGCCGGGGCCAGCTTTGTTGAAGATCTACTTTGCAGTTAAAATGGAATACAGCAA